>CAJQUN010000006.1:579673-683427 GCA_907163345.1 Haberlea rhodopensis
GAAGGAGCATCCCGTTTGAATTGTAGGTGCTTCAGTTCATATACTGGCGGATTTAACAATGTCATTTGTTTGATTGTTCTTTACCAGCAACAGTTCAGATTCATCTTTGGTGGCAGTCATGATATCAAAGCCTATGCCGGTGACATCACAGACATTTCTTTGTACTTCTGCAATCTCTTCCAATGATGCTCTTGATTTTATCCATGTTTTGAAAATATGAGAAAGCTTAGCATTTTGTGTGCTAATTCTCTTGTTTTCTCTATGGAGCTGATCGTAAGAGATTTCAGCTTGTCAGCTCGATTGTAGATTATTGCACTCACCTAGCTCAGAGCAGCTTGGTTTGATGTGCTCATCCATTTATCATGGCTTTAGCTTTAGTTTTCTCAAATGATTCAGCTAAGATTCTATAACCATTAGCCATGTCTTGCAGTGCGGACATATGCTCTTCAAGTGTAAATTCATTTGAGTCAAGATCGAAACCGTCTCTGTTTGACTCATTTCTTCGTCTGCCATTAGACATTGAATATCTTCGCTTTCGCTGGAAGAATATTCGGAGCTTTCTGAATCTGAATCAGTCTGAGCCCACTTGCTGTTTCCTTCCTCTGCTACTAGGACCTTTTGGGACTTACCATGATGACTTTTACGATTTTGTAGTGCTTCTTTTTCTTGTCATCACGATGCCTTTCTTTACGTTCTTTCTTTCTTCGGTCTGGTGCAATCTGCAATAAAGTGTCCGGTCTTACCACAATTGTAGCAAGCCTGATCATTAACAGCATCGTCTTTTCTTGATTTATAATGATGAGAATGTTTAAAAGTTCCTTTTATTCTTAGACATAAATTACCAAATTTCTTGATAAATAACGACATAGCATCATTACTTATCTTTCGATAGATCGATCTGTGTGGGGGTGGTCTGGTCTGGAATGGCTGCCAGTGCTTTGTTAGGTTGAGAGATGAATGGCTCTGCTTCACCTCTGGTGATCAGTTCGAACTCATAAGCCTTAAGATCTGCGAATAGATCATGAAGTTCAACTTTGTTCAGATCTTTAGATTCCCTCATTGCAATGGTCTTTACATCCCATTCTTTTGGCAAAGCTCTCATTACTTTCAGAGCAATCTCTCTGTTAGAGTATTCCTTGCCCAGACCATTCAGTTCATTGATAGTACCAGTAACTCTTTCATCAAACTCGTTTAGAGTTTCTCTAATCTTCATTTTTATGCTCTCAAATTTTGGAAGAGCAACAGTCAGCTTGTTTTCCTTGGTTGGTCGTTCCCTTCACATAGCTGTGCTATATTCTCCCAAATTTCTTTGGCAGTAGAGCACATTTGATTTTACTGAACATATCTTGTCCAACATCTTGAACAAGATGTCTTGGCAACGTTGTCTAGATTTGCTTTCTTTCTTTCTTCATTCGTCCAGAGGATCTGTCCTTTTCGACCATTTGGGGTTCACCACCAGTAATGGAGGCTGATGTATTGACTTTCAGAATTTTCATTGGTCCATCAGTGATGACGAACCACATATCGTCATCCTGTGCTGCCAGATGAGCTGCATTCTGATTCTCCAATCATCATAGTCTTCTTTTGAGAACATAGGAATTTTGTTGAATGATGCCATCAGCTCAAGTGTCTTTGTGATGATTAAGACGACCTGCTTTGATACCACTTGTTAGGATCGGTCCGGAGTGTTAGAGGGGGAGAGGGTGAATGAACACTCCTATTAAAAATAATCCTTTGTGATTTCTTTCGGATTAGTGAAAGAAATCTGTTTCTTAATCAACTTTTCTGCAGAACAGACCACTGAATGATTTAGTGCGGAACGGTCTGTTCTTAGGCTAGTAAGAACGGCTCGATGGCTTGAATAGTAAAACAAGTGCAGAATGATAAAAGACAGAATATGTTTCTGGAAGTTCGTCGAGGTGGTGTAATCCTTCTACGTCTCCCCTTCTTCCAATTAAGGAAGGATTCCACTAGAAGACTTTGATTTATACAATCCTGTGTGTACAAACCCAATTCAGCGATTTACCTCACTACCAGACTGAAACTCCTAGTCTCTCGATCTGTTCAGACACACTCTGTCTGACAGTTACAATTGATTCTCACTTCTTTATCTTAGTACAGAATACAAAAGATAGACGAATTTAGTCTATGCACACAATGATCCTAAGATGATCAAATATTACAATATGCTGTGTCTTATGAAGATTTTCAGCTCGAGAATGTCTGAGCTTGTAAGCTTGTGCTGTTTTTGCTTTCTTTTGCGTTTTTCGATTTTCAGACTCTGTCTTGAGCTCTTCTGTTGCATCCTTATATAGTTGCATGTACCAAAACATTATTTCCCTTTATGTGCAACTCTTGACTCTGCTCAAACTCTGAGTAAGCTGCAGTCTTATTCTTTTGGGTACTTGCCATTCTGGTTCATGCTTTCGGCGACTGTCAGGTAAGCTCTTCTTTGTCTTCTTACCTTTTATGGTAGTCTTCAGTCCTTGGTCTTTTTCAGCATTAATTGCAACATAAATGCTTCAATAAATAGCCGTTAATGATTCGGACTGAAGAGCAAATCTTATTCAGCCTTGTTTGCTCTGATCTGATAATATTAAGATCGATCTGAAGCTTCGATCTGGTCAGGCTTGATTTCCATCGATCCGATCTGATTTGCGATATACCATATCAGCTTGATCTGCTTTGAGCGATCGATCTGGTCAGTCTGATTTCCCTCGATCCGTTCTGATTTGTTTTTGTCATCTTTAAAATCCGGAATAACACTATTGATTTTATATTTAAATGATTTGTCAAGTATTTATTGGGACTAAACTAGTTCCGTATTTGGGTTTAGGTGATGTTGACCCGAGGCCATACCGTCAGGATCCGTAGCTTAGAGCAAGAAGTGGAGGAACTCAAAGGATCTAAATCCAACTGTTAGAGCTAATAGACCATTGTGTGGTGATGTTCAAAGGCTCGGCTACTACCACCACCAAGCCGACTAACAGCTCAAAGAGGCAAACAAAGAAGTCTCTTGATTGGATAAACTCCACAAGACTGCAGCTGAAAATACTTAGTCCAAAAGCAACAGTCAGAGCGAATGGCGGATAGAGACCCTTCAGACTGCGAATAATCGTTGGCAGTGGAGAAACAATGGATTGTGGGCTACCCTCAACCACCTCCAGGGTGTCAATAATAACCTGCAAGGCATCATTGACAACATGCAGGCAGAGGAAGAACCAGAGGAGGACCCCGAGGAGGAACCAATGGAAGAAGAAGGCATAGAAAATTTAGGAAGTGGAGAAGTAGAAGATCCGTAGTTACTAGAATGCAATGTCTTTTAGGAGATTTTGTTTAATGAGATTTTGATATTTAGTAATTGCATTTTGATTTAATTATGGATATTTTCAAGTTATTCATAAAAAAATCGGTTAATTTCCTTTTTATCATGTCTTCGATATGTTCTTTATCATTTACTACTGCGCATGGACCTTAGATCTATATGTATTGTAGGATATGGCCGGACGTCCTGTTCGTAACAATCGTAATCCCAACTACGTTGCCCCTCCTAACACTAATGAGGAAAGAATGAATGGAAACCAAATCCTCTACGACCCCGAGGGTGGGCCTGAGACGTGGGACTTGACAGCAATAGCCACCATTGTGGCCATGACACTACAAGGTATGGCTAACCCTGCTAATAATCAGCCACATCCGCAGCCAGCGCCACATCCACAGGGAGTCAAGTATCATTACGATCACTTCGCAAGAACAGAGTTCCAACGTTTGATGGCAACTCAGATCCAAATATGGCCCAGAATTGGCTTAAACAAGTGGAAAATCACCACAGACTGCTTGAAGTGCCAGAGAACATAAAGGTGGAAGTCACAACATCTTTCCTTATTGATCAGGCAGGTAAATGGTGGGAGAATGTGTCACCACTGATGATAGAAACGGGATCAATCACTTGGCAACGGTTCCGAAGCTCATTCCTAAAGCAGTACTTCCCAACAGCAGTACAAAATCAGAAGCTGAGGGAATTCGAACACTTGACTCAAACTCCCGACATGTCAGTGGTAGAATATACCGTAAGTTCAACGCGCTGGGAACGTATGCACCAAGTATTATGACAGACAAAACCCTGAAACTCCATCGCTTCAGGATTGGGCTGAACAGTCGTATCCAATCTGCTCTCGCAATTTTGAAACCTCAAATTTTGGAGATTTAATGGGAGCAGCCATCATGGCTGAAGCTGATATAAGACGTCGCGAAGAGGAATTCAAGCGCAAGCGACCTCCCCCTAACCAGCATGCCACCAATGGACAAAATTTCAAGAGGCGTAATCAGTCCAATAATCAGCGAAAGGGACCAACAATCGTTCCAAACCAACAGAGGTTTCCAAAATGTGCAAGTTGTGGCTACGATCATCCTGGAGAATGCCTTAGGGAAAGGGAGCATGTTTCCGATGTGGAAAGTTAGGACACAGGATCGCCGAATACCCTGAACCTGATGTAAAGGGGGACAATTGCAAGAAATGGCGACCCTCCGAACAAATCAAGGGAGAACAAACAAATGCCCGTGTCTTTACCATATCACAAGAGGAGGCGGAGGACGCAAATGATGTCGTGGCAGGTACCATTTTATTAAACGAATTACCTGCTTATGCATTGTTTGACTGTGGTGCCACACATTCGTTTATATCCAAAAGGTTAGCTAAGAAACTAGCTCTTAAACCGGAATTACTTAGTAAAACATACAGTGTAGCAACACCCGCCAATAAAACCTTAATAGCACACAGTATACACCGAGATTGTAATCTCAGTATTAACAAAACAGTGTTTAGTGCTGAGTTAATTCAACTCAACATGGTGGATTTCGATGTTATACTCGGAATGGATTGGTTATCCAAACACCATGGGGTAGTTGACTGTCGCAACAAGAATGTTAAACTACAAACTCCAGACGAGGGAGAGATCGTGTATCACGGTAAAACCAAGGAACGAAAATTCCTACTATCGGCGGCACAAACTTGGAAAGCCGTGAAGAACGGTGAAGAAGAAGTATACCTAGCAACAATAAGCGAGGTAAAAGAAGAAGACGAACCCAGGGTAGAAGACATAGTGATAATACAAGAATTTCTGGATGTCTTCCCTGAAGAGCTGCCAGGTTCTGTTCCAAACCGTGAATTGGAGTTTGAAATCAATTTGGTGCCAGGCGCTGCACCAATTTCAAAGGCACCATACCGAATGGCTCCAGCCGAATTGAAAGAACTCAAGGAACAACTCCAAGAGCTCTTAGACAAGAGACAAATTAGACCAAGTGTATCCCCATGGGGAGCTCCAGTTTTGTTTGTGAAGAAGAAAGACGGGAGCATGAGATTGTGCATCGACTATCGAGAACTGAATAAGATCACAAGCAAGAACAAATACCCTCTTCCAAGGATAGATGACTTGTTCGATCAACTCAAAGGAGCTAAAGTCTTTTCTAAACTCGATCTAAGGTCAGGCTATCACCAGCTCAAGATAAAAGCTGATGATGTACCGAAAATCGCATTCAGAACGAGGTATGGGCATTACGAATTCATGATGATGCCATTTGGCTTGACAAACGCCTCATCAGTGTTCATGGATTTGATGAATCGAATATTCAAGCCATTCTTGGATAACTTTGTGGTGGTGTTCATCGACGACATCCTCATTTATTCGTCGAGCAATGAGGAACACGAACAACATCTTCGCCTCACTCTCCAGACACTGAGAGAGAAAGAGCTTTATGCCAAATTTAATAAATGTGAATTTTGGCTAGAGAGCGTATCTTTCTTAGGACACATCATATCAAAAGTAGGCGTGTCCGTAGATCCTAAGAAGGTAGAGGCAGTTTTTGGACTGGCAAAGGCCAATGACCGTAACAGAAATTCGAAGCTTATTGGGACTAGCTGATTATTTCCGAAAGTTTGTTGAAGGAGTTTCCTCAATAGCAGTACCTCTTACAAGGCTCACACAGAAGAACTCAAAATTCATCTGGAGTGAAGAGTGTGAGAAAAGTTTTGAGACCTTGAAGGAAAAGCTTTCATCTGCACTGGTACTGGTACTACCGACTGAAGGCATGGGTTTCACTATTTATAGTGATGCATCGAAAGAGGGACTGGGATGTGTACTCATGCAAGAGGGAAGAGTAATTGCGTACACCTCAAGGCAGCTCAAGTCTCACGAGCAAAACTACCCTACGCATGACCTCGAATTAGCCGCTGTGGTTTTCGCCTTAAAAATTTGAAGACATTATCTTTATGGCGCGACGTGTGAAGTTTTCACGGACCATCAAAGCCTTAAATACTTGTTTACTCATAAAGAACCTGAACATGAGACAGAGACGATGGATTGAACTATTGAAGGACTACGATCTCACCATTAATTACCATCCCGGCAAGGCAACAAAGTAGCAGACGCATTGAGCCGGAAAGGCAAAGGAAAAATGATCTTAGCTTCGGTCTCAGCTCAACCTTGCCTTCGAGAGACCATCAAATTAAGTCAAGATCAGGATCCTAGTCTAACAAAGTTAAAAGAACAAGTCAAAGAGGGAAAAATCACTGACTTCGAGACTGATAGTAATGGAATTCTGTGGATGAAGGGACGATTGTGCGTACCAAATGTGGACAACGTAAGACAAGAGGTGATGTCTGAAGCGCATAAATCCAAATTTTCAATCCACACTGGGAGTACAAAGATGTACAAAGATTTGAAGGAAAGTTTCTGGTGGAATGCCATGAAGAAAGACGTAGCAGAATTCGCCGCCCGATGCTTAGTATGTCAACAAGTTAAAGCTGAGCATCAAAGACCCGGAGGACTTCTTCAACCTCTGAAAATCCCTGAATGGAAATGGGAACACATCTCCATGGATTTCGTCGTAGGACTACCAAAATCAAGACATAGTCATGATGGAATATGGGTAATCGTGGATCGACTAACTAAATCAACACATTTTCTACCTGTCCGTATGAACTATAACTTGGACAAGTTGGCAACTCTATATATGGACAATATAGTGAGACTGCATGGAGTCCCAGTGAGCATCCTATCTGACAGAGATCCTAGATTCGTATCACGTTTCTGGAAAAGTTTTCAGCAGGCTATGGGAAGTAAAGTAACTCTTAGTACGACCTATCACCCACAAACCGATGGCCAGACAGAAAGAACTATCCAAACCCTCGAGGATATGCTAAGAGCTTGTACCTTGGATTTTACTGCAAATTGGAGCGAGCTTTTGCCTCTAGTCGAGTTCGCTTATAACAACAGCTATCATAGTAGTATTGGGATGGCGCCATACGAAGCACTCTATGGGCGCAAATGTCGATCACCGTTATACTGGGATGAAGTAGGAGAAAGAGCTATCACAGGACTTGAGTTAGTGCAAGCCACTACTGACAAGATATCTATCATCAGAGACAGACTTAAGGTAGCTCAGGATCGACAGAAAAGCTGGGCTGACATGAAAAGGAGACCAGTAGATATTGAGATTGGTGAGAAAGTCTATGTAAAGATTTCACCAATGAAAGGAGTTATTTGATTTGACAAAAGGCGAAAGTTGAATCCGAGATATGTGGGACCATTTGAAGTTCTAGAAAAAGTGGGAACGCTAGCATATAAAATAGCACTACCACCACACCTGTCAAGAATTCACAATGTCTTCCACGTATCACAACTAAGGAAATATATCGCTGACCCAAAACATGTGCTTGAAGCAAGAACCCTTAGTCACTTCAAGGAAACTTGGACGAACCTCTATAATACGAAGAAGTTCCGATTCGGATCGTAGACACAAAGGACCATGTATTGAGACGAGAACCATTTCTTATGTCAAAGTCCAATGGTCAAACCATACGGAAAGATAAGCTACATGGAAATAGAAGAATTGATGCTGGAAAAATACCCCTACCTTTTCCATGATCAAGTGACTCGAGTTTTCGAGGATGAAACTTCCAATAAGGAGGGAGAGATGTAAAGACCCAAAAAATTTGAGACCTATCCAACAAATTAAGATATATTGCACAAGCCAATATTATTAGTAGATAAATTTGCATTACATAAATAATTCCATGCCAAAATGAAAATAACATATTTATTAATTAGATTCCATAGATGATTTTGTAAGATACCAAATACTTGTTAGATAAATTCACATTATAAAAATAATAATGAGTCTATTATTGGATTTAGGAAAGAATAATATTATTGGATTTAGGAAAGAATAATAGAACATTAGCTAGATATATTAATAGGATAGATTAATCTTCTTTTTTAAAGTTTTAAAAGATTTAAGAGAGACACTTTGGTGTACAATAAGGCAAGTTTCAAGCCCTCAATCACAATAGCGCCTAATCAATCTATAATATTTAGTTTACAAAATTAAGAAGATTGATTAGCTAGAATCTTCCTTAATAATTGCAACATATTTAATGAGAATTGTGAGTCATTATGCTAGCATTGATTTTAGAAAAATTCCACCCTTCTTAGACTAAGAACTTCGAACATCTCTCAACATTTAAGGAAGATGATTACTTGTGTTTTCGCACCCCTAGATCGTTCAAACGCGTCTATAATCGCTGTAAGTGGGTTTTTGCTATTATTCGTTTCGTTTTTGAGAAAATCATATGTATGTTTTTAAATTCTAAATCGATATGAAATTATGAACGTATTAATTTGTAAGCACTTTAAGTTTTCGAAATCTAATTGGAAAAGGATTTCTTTCATGGCCCTGATGCGGTGGGATTATAATCGTTTACACGACCTTATACGGTGGACGATCGCGCCTGATTCATGTATTAGCATGCAAGAATACCAAATATAATGCACGAAAAGGGAATTACCAATAACAGCGAAATCAATCTGATGTCGGTTTCCTCTAGTCCAATCAACCTGACCAGATCTACAAGCTCGGCACCAGTGCTAGTGTGATGACGACTTATGAGAGTATTGAATAGATGTCTCTAACCCTAGAGTGATGTTATATTATAGTTGTAATTAGCTAATTTGGGTCAGGGTTAATATAAAGCCTATTGGGCGAACGTTTGGCTTGTACGGCATTTATGCTAATAATCTCCCACTTGCCAAAAAGCCAAAACAAAACTGCAAACTCATAATCCAAGTAACTCAATCCAATTGAATAACTTGATGTACAACCAATATACATAATTATGAGACATAATATATCAAACGATTTAATTTTAGAAACTCTCTATAGATGAAACATTTTTCAAATATAGAAACTCCACTAAAGTGAGGATTTTTTCAAAATTAAATTCATCCATTCTTAATCACTCAATTTGAGCACTTAACATTTAAGTCTCAATTCTCATCGATAGATCGGCGGCCGGTTGATTGTGACCCTGCGAGGCTCAAGTGTATCATAGCAGTAGGATCACAACCTTTGTGATTTTAGAAGTCAAACAACTTCTTTGGGATTACCCTGATGCCCCCATTGCCAATTAACTCATTTAATAGACAATGGTTGAAATATAATTCCAGCAACAACCTACCAATCGTGGGTAGCGCCTAGCATCTACGCTTCACGAAGACCTGGATACAAATGACTAGCAACGTACGAGAACCTGTCAGCCATAGTTAGTGTGTAGTACATTCCTTTCACTCAATATGTCCCGATTGAATCAAGGGCATTGGTTGATTGAGACCCTTATGATTTCAATAACAATGTATTGTTTCACGTTATATAATTCCTTGTGTGCGTATATGAAAAAACTCTTTTTTCACAAGCACTATCCACTGTTGCCAGAGATTCCTCGAATCATATATAGAAAAACACATAGGACATCATGGTTCATCAAGACCAGTGGTGAATCCCCAACGACAATCATAGGCCTCTGACAGCATCACTGAATACCCAAAATAACAACTTTATGACCCGCATGTGATCAGTCATTAAATCAAAGTACACAGTTATCTATCAAGACATCAATGACACCTCGGGTCATGAGGAGTAATGGTGCACAACTATGACAAGGAATTCTATACTCGACAAATGGTAACCACTTATAGAATTCCGAGTAGGGTCGTTTAGTGAACTCATTCCTAATGAGCACCTATTCATGTGTGCTGACTTCTCCAAGCCATAATTTATGTAGGAATGGTAATTATGTAATCCCTCCCCAAATCAAATCTCTCCCTCCAATTCAACTCTTCCCATTCAAATGCAACATAAAGGTGAGGTGTGTTTTTACACGCAATAGACTATAGTAACCGGATAAGAATCAAGTGTTGACAAACTGTCCAAGATCAAGATATCCTGAAAACCCGATCCCCAGTTGAAGAAACTTTGCGAACATAAGCATGACCCTCATTTCAATCCCTTATTTACAAACATCTTACATAAGGGATCAGTCAAAATCAGGATCCTATTTTGCACCTCAAGATCATCAACACCGTTAACTCCATGCCCGGTTTTCTTTAATATCCGATGGTTTACACTTTAACCCTAGAGCTTTTGAGAAGCAAGAGCTTCAGATCCGATGGTTTCTTGAACATCCGATGGTCTACACTTTAACCCTAGAGCTTTTGAGAAGCAAGAGCTTCAGCTTCAAGTGTTGGCTCCCCAAGATCGTAGTTTTTGCAAGCAACGCAGTCACAACGTATGGGTCCATGTTAGAAGCTGGGCGCCTTTCTTCCAAATAACCTATAAGGAAAATAATAGTTAACGTTTGAGATCAATTTAATTTTTCTAAAGGGTAGAACTGCCTTTTTTTTTTTTGGAGGAAGCATTTTAGGCCTAACTCTGGCACTGAATGAAATAGATATATTTTTGTGATTGAGGTAGATGTAGGGTGTTTGAGTACCTTCGCATTCTTCTTCACTCCCCCACACGAATTGAGCAGCCACGGTTAGCAACACTAAACTTTGCTGGTAAAGCATTCGGTTTCACAATACTTAGATCTTGGGTTTGAGTCGTACGTAACGCTATGGAAACATAGGTATATGGTGTATACCCTCGTGTCTAGGTCAGGTAGCAATGCGTGTGACTACAGTTGCTACCTAAACTGACTGTCATCGTCGTGGTCGTCGTCCCCGACACACAGAGTAAATCAACTCAGTCATCATCAAGGATATCAAAGAAGTGAATAGATCAATATGATATGCCCATATGCATGTCATATATCGATGTATATTTATCAAAATGACGTGTGTTAACAAAACATTTATTTTCATACATCGATATGTCAATTATGAATGCTCATAATTCAATTTAAATCACGTAGCCAAGTACTCTCAACATGCATTAAATGGTTTTAAATTCGATCAATAACAGGATTAAAACGTTTTCATCCTCAACGCTGAAAATGCATCGACCACAACCCAACATGTCGGTATTTTCGAACTAAACTATGCAAAATTGTAGGGGATTGCAGGGGAAGAACATATATGGAACAAAGGAGGATTACCTAAGCAAAAACTATAGGAAATCGCACGAAAACATATTGAACCCTAGCCTGCGCATTGTCTTCCATTTCCGAACAAATCCGACGCGAATCGATGGTTATCTGACCTGAGAAGGTGCGCCGGTGAGCGAGGAGTATGGTGGTGGGTCGGGTTCGTCGAGGTGGTGGCTGACGGCGGCAGGCGCACGGCTAATACGACGAGTGATTGAGGTGCACGAGGTTGAGGGAAACAGAGTCGACGGTGTACTGATATATTAAATGTACAGACAACACTTGGGATTATATCCACTAATTCTAAATTTTAACAAATTATTTTTAAAATATTATCGGAGTTTGTTTTACCATTTCAAAACTATGTCATATTTCGATTAAATTATCATTTCACATTCATATTGTCATTTTCACATCAAATTAATTAATTCCAAATTAATTATTAATAAATTCCCAAATTATAATTAATTAACAGTAAACTAATCTTGGGCCTTACAATATTCATCTTTCTATTAAGATGATTATAAGCTAAGTTTCTTTATCAAGACTGTGGATCCTATGTTTGAACCTATGATTTGATTTTAGTTTTTGATTGATTCCATATAATCTTTGTGCAATATTTATTATTTTAATGCTTTCATGGATTGATCACCGTTGAATTGATGTATGATATTATAATTGAGATCGGAAGATGATTGTATAATACGAACCAATAAATTATGCTGTGGATTTCAGATTGAGATCAGAAGATGAGATCAAACACACGTTTGATAGCCACAAATATCTATTAATCAAAGCTAGAAGTTCACAAAGTTTATTGAATTGTTAAATAAGTATGCGAAAGTGACTTACTGCAATTGGATATTAGTTTAATATGACTTGGAAGAGTATATTATAATACAAGAGAACTCACCACCTTAGTATTATTTGGTTCATCAATCGATACTAATGAAAGAATTATAGGGGTTTACATAGGTGAGCAAAAGTCTTGATAAGTCTTCTATATTGATAAATCGCAACTTTTTTAAACAATAGATACCATTTGTGAATGAATAATCCGTAAGTGTGCGGTTGTCAAGTTTTAGAATAGATATATGGAGTATTGTGGCGCCCCAAAAAACAACCACTAAATGGACAAACTATGACCATTTGTATAAAAATTTTGGCATAATCTCCCCGTAATTGGACCTCCCAACAACACACACCTTGAAATATATAATCCCACAAAAATATATGACATGTGCCCAACTTAAATATGACATCAGAATAGATATATGACAACTTTAGTTTTTTTGACAAAGACTTATACATCTCAAACTCAAGAGCTCCTAGTCCTGCCCCCAACTTTAACATCTAGGCCTGATACCTGTTTCAATATAAGCAGCACCCAAAATGAGTGAGCACAACATCAACAATAATAACATAAACAAAAAGAGTATTGTCAACAGTACAACACGTCGGTCGTTCCAGCGACCCTCAACATTATCATTCATTTACAATCATCTATATATCATATCGACATCAATATGAATATACATGCTAGTACGTCAACACGTATCTGAAAGTCGATATTTAATATTAGGTTTTTTCCGGCGTCCCGAGGGTTGTGAAGCATCTATAACTATTTAATAATTCAATATTAGACATTCCCATTTCTGAAATTCATGTAAGATATCATTCCCAAAGCAACACATTTAATTAAAATCCTACAGATTCTTCAATCTAGTTGATATATATTAGTTCTTAATCGAACTCTAAATGTATTTATTAAATTTAGTTTTCTTCTTGATATATTTATGGTTATTACATAGGAAGTCTCCATTCCCATCCAAATAACGAAAATCATAGATAGCTACAGCCATTATACAAGTGTTCAGACAGTATCAACTTTAACCATCCAAATCCCAAATTCAAAAGACTATCAGTAAGCACCCAAAAATAAGATGCCGAATTAATTTCATTTTTTTATTCCTAACTTATTCATTCACTTATATCCTATTTTCTTTAACCAACACTAAATAGAATCAGCTCAACGGTTCAAGATATGAACATAACAAACAAAATCGAAACAAAAGTGTTACCGAGGAAGGGAAAAGATAGTCTTTGACGGACGGCCTCAAACTGAGAACACCAAACAAAATGGAATGAAAATCGATACATCCATGTTGTTTTTAAAAGCAAATGACTCACCTCCTCGATACATAACATGAGTGCACGTGTACTCCACTATCTGATTCTTTATTATTTTTAATAAAATCATCTTGCACTTTTAAACTCGTAATATATATATATATATATATATATATATATATATATATATATATATATATATATATATATATATAAATATATCTTGACCATGAAAAGACATGCACCTCTTTATTTTTATTCCCACTTATAGTTGATTCTTACTATTGTCTACATTTTATTATTAACTTTAATTATCCAATTTATGAAATTCACTATTTTTTTCGAAACTTAAGTTAAACTTTTATTTTTCTCACTATAATCATATAATTAACATCAGTCAACTCATGAGGTTTTACAAGTAGGGATGTCGTACCCACATGGACTAGTAATAAGTACCAAGCTCAATCAATTTATTTATTTTTAACCTACAAATAGTTTACGAAAATATTGTAATAGTAAATAGTGAAGAACTCAAATCTCAAAATCAACAAGTGCGCTTTAAAACGAAGAAATCAATAGAGATGATTTATCAAGACTTCGGTTCACCTATTCTTTCATTAGTATCGATTGATTATCCAAATAATTCTAAGGCGACGCATTCTCCGATATTATCTAATATATTCTTCCAAGTTATATTAAACATAATATCAAGTTGTTATGCTTCAAAAACAAGTCTTCACAAGATTTGCCCAACAACTTTCAGAGCCGTTCTATGATGCGTGGAGAGATTTCACTGAATTGCCACACACATTCCGGTATTAATATTTCAAAATATACTATTCTATAATTTTTCAACAATGGTTTGGATGCAGAATCACAAGGAAGTGTATTTAATGCAGCTTTGGGAACTGGTAGTCCCATGTTTTATAAAGATGAAGAGAGTGTGTTGCATCTGTTCAATGATATGGTGGATTTCAACTACCATTGGCATTGTGATTCTTAATTGCAAGGTTGGAGTCACCAATACCCGGCGGAACCTCAATACACTCATTACACACCAACAATTTGAACATCACGGAGAGAAGAGAGAGAGTTATGAAGGAGAATTCACTCAGTGAAAGAACACTACTTAAATTCATGGCATCATCTAATAGCATTATAAAAGCTAGACAAATTCTATACGTCACTTTGAGCAGCAATTAGTGACCCTCATGGAAACACTTTCAGCAAGGATGAGATGAGATCTACAAATCAAGGGGTGACGAATCAAGTTTGACTACATGATGATGAGTACTCCATCAACCAAGTTTTGGGGAGTGATCCCACTCATGAGGAAGATTCAAAGGACCTCGAGCCTTCTCAAATGATTAAGCCTACTTTAGAAAAGTTATTCGAGGAGTTCCCACGGAAAGATGAGCCTAGTGGGATGTTGGAGAATGAGGAGATTTTCGACCATGTTGACTTGAGGCCATCGATGTCAACTTCACCGTACTATGTCCTCAATGAGATCAAGTGTAGGGTCTTCCTACCTTAACATCATAATAATAACATATTAGGGACTAAACATGCATTTATAACTTCTTAGGGCGCCGGTTGTAGCCTTGAGCTAATAAGATTACAGGCCAAGTTAGAATTTCCAAAAGCTAATTAATTACATTCTCAATAATGAGTGTTAAAGCTATAGACTTACACTACTCCTAGAGTAGAGACTATCAAAATCATGTATCCTATGTCCATCTTGCTCCTCTTAGCTCACTGCCTCAACCCGACCCTAGGCCCTTCAGTCCAAAAGTGTACCTACAGGGACAACACATCGTGAGCATATACTTCATTACTTAACATCATAAAGCAATGTCATATAAATAAATGCATGAAAATAATCGTATTAACACACTTAGTTGTCCCTGTTTCATAGTCATGCATATGGGCATCTTACCCTAACGTATGACATCTTGCCATATCATAACATCGGGTGGCATCTTACCATGAGGGCATCTTACCCTATCGTATGTCATCTTACCATACCATAGCATCATGTGGCATCTTACCACGAGGGCATCTTACCCTATCGTATGTCATCTTACCATAACATCGTCATAAACATCATATCATAAACTTACGTATCATAATCATCATCATAAACATCATCATCATAAATATCAACATCATAAACATCGTCATCTTAAACATCATCATCATAAACATCATCATCATAAACGTCTTCATCATAAACATCGTCATCATAAACATCATCATCATAAACATCATCATCATAAACGTCTTCATCGTAAACATCATCATCATAAACATCATCATCATAAACGTCTTCATCGTAAACATCATCATCATAAACATCATCATCATAAATACTATTATCATAAACATCATATGTAGGAGTATGGTTTACCGTCCGATGCCCATACGTTTCTTACGTACCTTAATTCCAAAAGATGGAGAAGTTGTAGGACTTTATCTCCGTGAAGTTGTGGGTACCTGGGATGGTTCTACATAACCATACAAATTGATATTAGAAGCTAATTATAGTTCCATATCCAAAAACCCCCACAAAAACATCAAAAACACATAATTATGTGTCTCGCGATCGATCGCTTGGGTTGCCCCGATCGATCGCGAGATCACACTGCCAATTGCTGAAATTTTAAGTCTTCGGCGATCGATCGCCAGCTCGCCGATCGATCGCCCAAAAGTGGCGATCGATCGCCAAATGCTACTGGCGCGCACTGGAGGCTCGCGATCGATCGCCGAGTGCTGAACCCCAAAAAATCGCCATTAATGAGCATTTTTCAAGCTCCTCTTCATGCCTTACAAATCAAAACTTCCCTACAACACCAATAACATCATAACCCACTAAAACCCACATAAAACACTTCAAAAATCATACCCCAACCATAAACAACATATACCCAAAACAAACCCACATAAATCATCAAAAACTAACCCATTTCAACACCAAACATCATAAAAACTTTAGGAAGGGTTCCATACCTCTTGTAGGCTCCAAATCTTAACAAAGATCACACAAACAAAGTTTTTGTGAAGCTTTCCTTCTCCTTCCTTGGTGGATTTCGAAAATGGGAAGGGTTTTTGAGTTGGGAAGTGATTTTGGGGATTTTAAAAAGTGATTGATAAAGTGAGGTTAAAGTGATGGGTAAAGGGTTAAAAGGGATTGTGGATTAATTTAAAATTGCTCCCCAAACTTAACATGATTCATAAAATACTCCAACATGGTATTTTACCGGCATTTAATAAAAATGCAACAACTTCTTTCCTCATAATTAACAACCAATACAATAAATCATGTTAACAACTCATTACCCAACACATAAATCAATTACCAACATAATTCGTCATATAACCATCATTAAAGCCAAAATTGCATATAATCAATTTCGGGGCATCACATTTCTCCCCTACTTATAAGATTTCGTCCTCGAAATCGCATGCACTTACCCATAAAGAAACTAAACATAAATCATACCAGAAAATAGTTCCCGGTAATGCTGCATCATATGCCGTTCCGCCTCCCACGTAGCCTCCTCGACACCCCGACGATCCCACTGAACTTTGACCATTGGTATAACTTTACTTCGTAATCTGCGATCCTCACGATCCAGAATTCTGACCGGTCGTTCAACGTAGGATACATCTGAATCCAACTGCACTTCAGTAGGCTGTAAAACATGAGACGAGTCTGGCTCATACTTCCGTAGCATAGAAACGTGAAAAACATCATGAATCCCAGATAAAGACGGCGGTAGAGCCAAACGGTAAGCCAATGTACCAATACGCTGCAACACCTCATACGGTCCGACATATCTCGGAGATAACTTTCCCCGCATACCAAAACGGACCACACCCCGGAAGGGTGAGATTTTCAAGAAAACCTTGTCTCCTACTTGGAATTCTAGCGGCCGTCGCCACTTATTGGCATAGGCTGCTTGCCTATCTTGGGCCGCTTTCATCTTTAAACCTATCATCTTAATCTTTTCTTCCATGTCCTTAATCATATCCGGTCCTCCGACCGCTTTACTCGTCAAGTCCTCCCAATACAGCGGTGACCTACAGCGTCGACCATAAAGAGCTTCAAAAGGGGCCATTTGAATGCTCGCCTGATAGCTGTTATTATAGGAGAACTCTACCAGTGGTATAGAATCTTGCCACGGAGTATCAAACTCCAAAACACATGCCCTCAGCATATCTTCGAGCGTCTGTATTGTACGCTCTGTCTGGCCATCTGTCTGAGGGTGATAAGCTGTACTCAGTCTCACCTCGGTGCCCAAAGCTGTCTGGAGACCCTCCCAGAAGTGTGAAGTAAACCTTGGGTCTCTGTCAGACACAATCGAGACTGGAATCCCATGCAACCTCACTACATCCCGTACATATAATTGGGCCATCTTTAAGTATGTGAAAGTCATGTTGTAAGGGATGAAATGAGCTACCTTCGTCAGCCTATCAACGATCACCCAGATCGCTTCAAATCCAGAGGCCGTTCTTGGCAAGTGGGTCACAAAGTCCATAGATATATGTTCCCACTTCCACTTAGGTACTTCCAAGCTCTTCAGCTCGCCCCCAGGCCTCTACCTTTCTGCCTTTACCTGCTGGCAGATCAAACATCTTTTAACAAAAGTGATCACATCACGCTTCATGCGTCTCCACCAGAATTGACCGCATAGGTCCTTGTACATCTTCCTTCCTCCTGGGTGGATACTGAACCGACTACTGTGGGCTCGCTCCAATATTCTTCTACGCAACTCTGGTGTATCTGGGACTACCCATCGGTTGCCCAATCTCAAGGAATCATCTTCTGCCACTCTGAACTTTGATGGCCGTCCTTGAAGTACTATAGATGACCATCTTTGAACCTCATCATCCGACCTCTGGGCTTTCCTGATAGCCTCAAATATGTCTGGCTCAGCCAACAAGGTCGACACTCGCACCGGCGACATGTCCACATCAAAATCATAGCCCAGATGGCAATAAGAAGTCATCATAGCTGATAAACACATAGCGTCCTCAGCAGTACTCTTCACCTTCCGACTTAAGGCGTCTGCTATCAAATTTGCTTTACCAGGATGGTACTCAATCTCACAGTCATAATCCTTGAGCAAATCCATCCATCTTCTTTGACGCATATTCAGCTCAGCCTGAGTGAATAGGAACTTCAGGCTCTTATGGTCCGTATAGATGGTAAACGTCGTACCATAAAGATAATGACGCCAAATCTTCAAGGCGAAGATGATAGCCGCCAGCTCCAAGTCATGAACTGGGTATCTGGTCTCATGAGGCTTCAATTGCCTCGAAGCATAAGCCACCACGTGCTTATCTTGCATCAACACACAACCCAAACCTTGTAGTGATGCATCCGTGTACAAAGCAAATTTCTCGTTCTCAGAAGGAATCACCAATACTGGCGCTGTCGTCAAACGACGCTTCAACTCTTGGAAGCTTTCCTCACAAGCTTCGAACCAATAGAACGGGACTCCTTTCTGAGTCAGCTGTGTCAATGGCTTAGCGATCTTAGGGAATCCCTCGACGAAACGTCGGTAATAACCCGCTAAACCAAGGAAGCTCCGTATCTCGGGCACAGAAGTGGGTGCAGCCCACTCCATAACAGCTTCAATCTTCTTGGGATCCACAGATATCCCACTGCTAGATATAACATGGCCCAAGAATATCACACTGTTCAACCAGAACTCACACTTGCTGAGCTTTGCATATAACTGATGATCCCTAAGGATCTGGAGTACTATCCTCAAGTGCTTCACGTGTTCCTCTTCAGTTCGGGAGTAGATGAGTATATCGTCAATGAAAACTATGACGAATCGATCCAAATATGGCTGGAACACCCTGTTCATCAAACTCATGAAAACAGCTTGGGCATTCGTTACCCCAAAAGGCATGACTAGGAATTCATAGAGCCCATACCTAGTCCTGAAAGCTGTCTTCTGGACATCATCTTCCCTTACTCGAATCTGATGGTACCCCGACCTCAGATCGATCTTACTGTAGAGCCTCGTACCCTGCAACTGGTCAAACAAATCATCGATCCTCGGGAGTGGATACTTGTTCTTCACTGTAGCTTTGTTCAGTTGTCTGTAATCGATGCACAGACGCATCGAACCATCTTTCTTCTTAACAAATAAAACTGGTGCACCCCAGGGCGATACGCTAGGGCGTATATAGCCCTTATCAAGGAGCTCTTGCAACTGAATCTTTAATTCCCTTAGCTCCGCTGGTGCCATCCTATAAGGGGCACGAGAAATGGCAGACGTCCCCGGTAATAACTCGATCCCAAACTCGACCTCTCTCGTCGGTGGGAATCCGGGAATCTCCTCCGGAAAGACATCAGGGAACTCTGCCACTACGGGCACATCCTCAACTTTTACTTCTTCTTTCTTTTCCGTAACATCAACGACATATATGAGATATCCTGTATGGCCTCGTTCCAACAACTGCGCCATCTTGACAGTAGATATCAACGGGATCTTAGAACGAGAACCATCCCCAAAGAATGTCCACTGGACTCCCATATCAGATCTGAATCGGACAGTCCTCTGCCTGCAGTTCACAACTGCCTGATACCTGTTCAGAACATCAATGCCTACAATGCAGTCAAAGTCTGACATCCCCAGAACAATCAAATCTGACCTTAGCTCGTTATCCTCAAAATAAATGAGGCCGTCATACACAATCTGATCAGTAATCATACTTCTTCCAGCAGGGGGTCGAGACTATAAGAGGCGTGGGCGATGGAGAAGTGCATATGTGGTGCCTTTCCACAAAACTTGTCGACACAAAAGAGTGTGATGCACCTGTGTCGATCAATATAAAAGCAGGGTGCATAAATAAAAGACACGTACCCGCTATAACCTCCTCCGGAGCTGCTGTAGCTTTCTCCCTCGTCAAAGCATAAACCTGCCCCTGAGGTGGCCCCATGGGCTGTCCTCCAAACTGCCTCGGTACAAACGACAGCCTGTGATGTACTGCCCTGTCTGTAGACCTCCCCGCAGAGTTCAGTTGTCCTTCTCGGTTGGGACATTGCCGAGCAAAGTGGCCCTTGTTGCCACAAACATAGCATCCTTTTGTCAAATGTGGTTGCCCAAAGTAGAGCACATGACCTTCCCAAATCTGCCTCCCTAAGACTGTCCTCTTCCTGACTGGGCGTCATCCCTACGGTTTCCTTTCCAACGATTGTCGGGCCTCTTACCACTAAACCTTGACGCCGATGTGTTTCCTCTTTGCTTGAACTGATCACCCCTCGGCCTCAAATTATCAGGAGTGGATTTCTGAGGGGGTGCTGGAGGTGGTACGGTATTAGGGTATGCACCAACTCCTAGTTCGGCTAGCTCAGCCCGTGAGAGCACATCGTCAAAGCAAGTAGGGCCATAAGTGATCACCCTATCATACAGTTCCGGCCTCAGGCCCTTCATGAAATTCCTCATCTTTGCTTGCGTACTTGTGGCGATATGAGGCACATATCTGAGCAAGGAACAGTATTGGAGAGCATAATCTGACACCGGCATGTTACCTTCCTTGAGGTTAGTGAATTGATCTTCCTTGGCCTGCCGTGCAGCAGCTGAGAAATAGCGGGTCAGAAACCGAGTTCTGAACAGCTTCCAATTAACTTCATGACCTTGAGCCTCTTGCTCTACTACTGTGGTCTTCCACCACATCAACGCCTTCTTGGCCAACTGGAACTCCGCTAGTCTGATCCAGGCTGTCTTAGCACAAGGAGCTGCCACAAATATTTGCTCTATTCTTTCCAACCACTCTTCTGCCTGTTCCCCTGTCTCCGTTCCTTCAAATGTCGGAGGTCGGTATGCAAGAAATTGAGTCAAGCTCAGTTCCCCAGGCAGTAATTGCTGCTCAGACGGTTCTTCGCCAAAGGCTGGCGGGGGTAGGGGATTCGTACGTCCGGCACTTGCGTTGACACTCACAGCGTCACCCACTTCCCCGTTTGCTGCCATACTGCAAGACAAGGGTAACAACAATACCCGAAAACAGTTCATATAATACCTCGTTAGATAAACAAAGCATGTTAGCACAACATCATATACTTCATATGCAACTTATGCACAAACCATGTTTAAAAGTAAGCACCTAGCTAACTTATTGCTAAGGCTACCCTTCACTCCTCCCCGGGTTATCTAACCACTGCTCTGATACCACTAATGTAGGGTCTTCCTACCTTAACATCATAATAATAACATATTAGGGACTAAACATGCATTTATAACTTCTTAGGGCGCCTGGTTGTAGCCTTGAGCTAATAAGATTACAGGCCGAGTTAGAATTTCCAAAAGCTAATTAATTACATTCTCAATAATGAGTGTTAAAGCTATAGATTTACACTACTCCTAGAGTAGAGACTATCAAAATCCTGTATCCTATGTCCATCTTAGCTCCTCTTAGCTCACTGCCTCAACCCGACCCAAGGCCCTTCAGTCCAAAAGTGTACCTACAGGGACAACACATCGTGAGCATATATTCATTACTTAACATCATAAAGCAATGTCATATAAATAAATGCATGAAAATAATCGTATTAACACACTTAGTTGTCCCCGTTTCATAGTCATGCATATGGGCATCTTACCCTAACGTATGGCATCTTGCCATATCATAACATCGGGTGGCATCTTACCATGAGGGCATCTTACCCTATCGTATGGCATCTTACCATACCATAGCATCATGTGGCATCTTACCATGAGGGCATCTTACCCTATCGTATGGCATCTTACCATACCATAACATCGTCATAAACATCATATCATAAACTTACGTATCATAATCATCATCATAAACATCATCATCATAAATATCAACATCATAAACATCGTCATCTTAAACATCATCATCATAAACATCATCATCATAAACGTCTTCATCATAAACATCGTCATCATAAACATCGTCATCATAAACATCATCATCATAAACTCTTCATCGTAAACATCATCATAACATCATCATCATAAACATCATCATCATAAACGTCTTCATCGTAAACATCATCATCATAAACATCATCATCATAAACATCATCATCATAAACGTCTTCATCGTAAACATCATCATCATAAACATCATCATCATAAATACTATTATCATAAACATCATATGTAGGAGTGTGGTTTACCGTCCGATGCCCATACGTTTCTTACGTACCTTAATTCCAAAAGATGGAGAAGTTGTAGGACTTTATCTCCGTGAAGTTGTGGGTACCTGGGATGGTTCTACATAACCATACAAATTGATATTAGAAGCTAATTATAGTTCCATATCCAAAAACCCCACAAAAACATCAAAAACACATAATTATGTGTCTCGCGATCGATCGCTGGGTTGCCCCGATCGATCGCGAGATCACACTGCCCGTTGCTGAAATTTTAAGTCTTCGGCGATCGATCGCCACTTTGGCGCGATCGATCGCCAGCTCGCCGATCGATCGCCCAAAAGTGGCGATCGATCGCCAAATGCTACTGGCGCGCACTGGAGGCTCGCGATCGATCGCCAAAAACGGGCGATCGATCGCCGAGTGCTGAACCCCAAAAAATCGCCATTAATGAGCATTTTTCAAGCTCCTCTTCATGCCTTACAAATTAAAACTTCCCTACAACACCAATAACATCATAACCCACTAAAACCCACATAAAACACTTCAAAAATCATACCCCAACCATAAACAACATATACCCAAAACAAACCCACATAAATCATCAAAAACTAACCCATTTCAACACCAAACATTATAAAAACTTTAGGAAGGGTTCCATACCTCTTGTAGGCTCCAAATCTTAACAAAGATCACACAAACAAAGTTTTTGTGAAGCTTTCCTTCTCCTTCCTTGGTGGATTTCGAAAATGGGAAGGGTTTTTGAGTTGGGAAGTGATTTTGGGGATTTTAAAAAGTGATTGGTAAAGTGAGGTTAAAGTGATGGGTAAAGGGTTAAAAGGGATTGTGGATTAATTTAAAATTGCTCCCCAAACTTAACATGATTCATAAAATACTCCAACATGGTATTTTACCGGCATTTAATAAAAATGCAACAACTTCTTTCCTCATAATTAACAACCAATACAATAAATCATGTTAACAACTCATTACCCAACACATAAATCAATTACCAACATAACTCAGTCATATAACCATCATTAAAGCCAAAATTGCATATAATCAATTTCGGGGCATCACATCAAGCCAACCCCAAGAATCCTTCTCCAATACCTGTCAATTCATGAAGGAAGTTGTTGGAGCGACGTGCGTAAACTGTCATTATCTTGTCAAGCTTGGAGGCATAATGAATCAAGACCCATTTGTGATATCATATGATACTTATTATGGGCAGAAGTTGCTCTTTGATGGTTGCTTTTGATGGTCAAGCGGATGACTAGAAATCAAGCGCTTCTTGGGAGGCAACCCATGTCAATATCCGTTGTTATTTAGTTTATTTGATTTTTAGTTTTTGTTTTTAGTTTTTATCATCTCTCGAGTAGACTATTTTACTATCTGCATTCTTTTCTTGCGAGGTACTCAATTGGAGTAATGAATCCCTACAACAACGGAGCTTTCAAAAGCCAATCACCCCCAGTCTTCATGCAAGCGTATTGATCAGAGGAATTTACTCCCTTTAGATTTTTGTAAACATTTTCGGACAATGTTTTATTTAAGTTTGCGGGAGTGGCTTGTATGCTTACTTGTTTAATATGCATGCAATGTGCTGAATCAATACTTAAATCCTCAAATTATTATGAGCTAATTTTTTAGGAGTTAAATTTGAGCAAAACAAAGAAATTATAGTAGTGTCTGTTATTCAATAAGGATTTGGATCTCACCATGCATATGGACTTGAATTTTGATGATTGTTAGACTTGCACATGAATATCATTTGTTGAGTTACCATTAGGGGTGAGCAAAACTTCGGTTTAACCGAAATAACCGACCGAACCGAATAAATTTGGAAATTCAGTTCGGTCAATTCGGAAGTTTGGTTTTATTTTTTTCAAATATCGGTTAAATCGGTTCGGTTATCGGTTTTGATTTTAAAAATATCGGTTAACCGATCTAACAGATTTTTATAATTTTTTTATTTTTTTAAAATCAGTTTTTAGTTTATTTTTTATAATTTTTTACATTTTCCAAAAATATCGGTTAATTCTGTTACCGACCGAATTAACCGATATTTTATCGGTTCGGTTTCTTAAAAAAGTTTGGTTTGTTCGGTTTTGTTAAAAAAAAAATCGGGTTTTTTCGGTTTTGGTTAATTCGGTTCGGTTGTTAACCGAATTAACCGAATGCTCACCCCTAGTTAGCATGCCAAGAATGAGGAATGTATTGAGCACATTGAGTCATGATCTTTGTGGATTGCATGCTGAATAGTGATAATTATTGTGAACTCGATGATTTGTCTTGAGCATCTTAGAGCTATTTTAGAACATATTTGATGACACTTTAAGGCAAAAGTTTTGTAGTTACAAACTTGACTTGGAAATGATCTAGGCGATCCTTGAAACGTTTGAGTCTTTCAAGCTTATCATTGCATATATTAATCCCTAGTGTCCACTATTGAGCCTAATTGAAAAAGAATGGTGTATGTTTTGTATACAGTAAATCCCAATTCGACATTCTTGTGTAAACTCATTATACCTACCCTTTATGAGCCTAATTGAATTTGAATACTTACCTTAAGGAAGTATAATGAATCTCACATCGATGCACATGAACTTGGTGAAAAATATTGATGAATGAGAAAAAGAAAAGGAAGTGCCTTACGAGTTAGAAACAAAAAGACCCAAAAATGGGCTAAGGCATAGAAGAAAAATAGCCTTATAAAATGCAAAGTGGCCAAGACTAGTAAAAAGAAGAAGAGAGGCTCGAGTTGTGCGCAAATATGAAAATTATATGATTATACTCTCATTTGTGTTTATCCTACATTTTCTTTGAAACCGACACCAAATGCCTAACATTACAACCTTAAAAAGACATTTTGATCCAAGTCTAGTGAGTGACTAAATTAGTGGAGAAGTTGTTTAAAAATAGGCATATGGGTGCTCAACAATAATTTTGACCTTGATTTGATCTTGAAGATATGCATGAAACTTGAGATTGACAATAGAACCCACACACATTCTGGTTTAAGATGTGTTGCTTAATTTAGGAAAAAAACATGTCTTGTTCAACATTTGTATGTGTGTAAGTGAGATTTCTGAGAAAAATGCTAGTCATGAGCTAATTTGTTTCAAGTATCAAGAATGAAGTCTACCTGTTATTTTTAAGCTTAATCGAGGACGATAAAGTGATAAGTTTGGGGGAATTGATAAGTGTGATTTTTAAATTTATTATACTGTTTATATTGATTTCTGGACGATATTATGTGCTTTTGTGTTGTTTTTATATGTTTCAGGAATCAAGGTCGAATGACATGAAAGTGAAGGAATTGAGCTTAAAATTATGAAAAAGGACTCGAATGAGCAAATCGATCGAAGAAACGGCAAAAACTCAACTTTTGAAGAAATGAAAACTCAACTTTTGAAGAAATGAAAAAACATATCAATCGGTAGCCTAGCAAACTAGTATCGATCGATCGGTCCAATGACATAGGTTGAGTTGAAAATTGAAGAATCACCGATTGGTCGGTAGTCATGTTCCGATCGATCGGTCGAGGGCCATAGATAAAAAGAATTAAATTCAAAGAAATACTGATCAATCGGTAGGCAAGAAAATATGAAAAAAATACATTTTAGAGTTTGAGTCATACAAGGAATCTACCTATTTTTTCATCCTCTATAAATACAACCTCATACCACACTGAAAATTATCAGATTTAAACCATCCTTTACCCCTAGAAACTAGCCTCCATCACACATTCACCTTTACCATCATCTACTTTCATCCGTAATTCATCCTAGAAATCGGAAGATGATGTCATAATACAAACTAGTAAATTGTGTCGTGGAGTTCAGAGTGAGACCGGAAGATGAGATTAAATACACGTGTAATAGCCATAGATATCTAGTAATCGAAAGCTAGAAAATTTCACAATGTTTCATGCAATGATGTGTTAAATAAGTATATGGAAGTGACTTACTGCGATTTGATATTTGGTTTAATATAACTTGGAAGAGTATATTAGATAATAAGGAGAACTCATTACCTTAAAGAGATATAGATATTCAATCGAGTGTTATAGGGGATTACATTTGTGAACCGATATCTTGATAATCTTCTCAAGTATGCTTGGTTGGATTAGTAGTTTAATAGTTATTAGTTAATTATATTCAATTAATATTCGTGGGTTAAATATAGTTAAAAGTGTCTTATTTGGTAATTTCGGTTAGTCCATGTGGGTTCGACAATTTTACTTCTCATAATCTATGATAAAACTTGACAACCTTGCACTTGCAGATTTATCGTTCACAACTGAGATTTTATTGTTTAAAAAAGTGACGATCAAGTACCTCAAAAAAATGCAAATAGTAAAATAGTCGAATCCAGAGATAATAACCTAAATATAAAAAACTAAAAATTAAAATAAACTATATAATAAAGGATATCGCTTGGGTTGTATCCCAAGAAACGCTTGATTTCTAGTATTAAGCTTAACCATTAGAAGGAACCATCAAATAGTGGCTTCCACCCATAGTAAGTATCATATGATACCACTAATGGGTCTTGATTCAATATACCCTGAAGCTTGACAAGATATCTACTTAGTAAACTCGTCGCTCCAACAACACTCGTCTTGGATTTGTAGGCATGGGAAAATGATTCTTGGTTTGGCTTGATTCTTGGAGGATGTACTATGGTAAAGTTGGAATCGATGGGAACAAAGGATCCATATATGTCATAGAACATGCTGCCATCGATGGGCTCAAGTCAACATTTTCGAAAATCTCCTCATTCTCCAACATCACACTCGGCTCATCTATCAATGGGAACTCATCAGATAGCTTTTCCAATGTAGGTGCAATCACTTGAAGTGGCTCATCTTCCCTTGACTCTTCTACATGAGTTGGGCCCCAAGCTTGGTTGGTGAAGTATTCATCATCATGTAACCAAACTTGCTTCGTCGCCCTTTGATTTGTAGATCTCACCTCTTCCTCTTGGCAACTCGCCGAAAATGTTTCCATGAAGATCTGTAACTGCTCCAGGTGACATATAGAGTTGGTTTGACTCTCCATAATTTTCACGGATGATGCCACGAATCTAAGTAATGTATCCTCCAACTGAGCCATGTCTCCTTCAGAACTATCTCTCTTCTCACTGTGATGTTCGAATGATTGGTGTGTCAAATGAGAACAGTGATGCTCTTGTGGATATTGGTGATTCCAACCATACAGTGAAGGATCTCAATGCTAATGGTAGTCAAAGTCCGCCAAATTATTGAATAGGTGCAACACACTATCTTCATCTCTATCAAACAGGGGCTCCGTTAAATATCCATTCTTATGTTGTTGCATCCACTCTATTGTAGAAAAATTGCAGAAGAGTATAGTTCAAAAATTCATGATACCGGAATGTGTTTGCCAATTCAATGAATCTTTCTCACGCTGCATAGAATGGCTCTGAAGTTGTAGGGCAAAGCTTGTGAAGACTTGCTGATGAAACATCCCTAGTACCTCTCAAAATATATATATATATATATATAAATTTGTTTGTGAAAATAAATATATAAATAAAAACCATGGTTAAATTAGAGCCAAAGAATCGCGTACGAAATTACTAAAATTAGTCCCCACAACGTCACCAAAACCTTGTTTGCGTTTTATTTAACAATAAATTCTATCGATGCAC
This sequence comes from Haberlea rhodopensis, assembly GCA_907163345.1. Classification (NCBI taxonomy): domain Eukaryota; kingdom Viridiplantae; phylum Streptophyta; class Magnoliopsida; order Lamiales; family Gesneriaceae; genus Haberlea; species Haberlea rhodopensis. The sequence goes on from CAJQUN010000006.1 coordinate 608,038, forward strand.
GTTTTGACTCAAATAGCACGATTTATACATCAAGTGCACGGTTGTCAAGTTTTATAGATTTCAAGAAGTAAGAGTGTTGAACCCACAGTGACTAAATGTAAATACCAAATAAGACGCTTTTAACTATATTTAACATATGTATGATTAATTAAGTTAAATATTAATTAATTGAATTAAATTATTATGAATCCAACCAAGCAAACCAAAGATAACGAGAAAATCCACTCGAAAGAACTATCAAGATGTTGGTTCACCAATGTAATCCCTATGACTCTCGATTGAATATACATATACCTCTATGCTGACAAGTTCTTGGATTTTATCTAATACACACTCTCGAGCTATATATTAAACCTAATATCAAATTGCAGTAAGTTGTTGTGCACTTAATTAACAATTCAATATTGCATTAAGATCTATGAAAAAACCCTAGCTTTCGATTCTAGATATCTATGGCTATAGCATTTGTATTCGATCTCATCTCTCAAGCTCAATCTGAAATCCACAACACAATTTACTTTGCCGTATCAAAATATCATCTATTGATCTTAATCATGAAAGGTAGATACTCCATTGAAAGCATTAAGAACATAAATCATGCACATAGAATATAAGAATTCAATCAATAATAAATAATCAAATCATTGGTTCAAACCAAAGGATCCTCTTATCTTGATAAATAAACTTAGTTCATAACTGAAAAACCAAAGCTTAAACATGTCTTGCAAGAATCCGAGCATGAATAAATCAAAATAAAACTAAAGTTTAAAAGTAAAGATAAACTCCCGGAGTCCCGTTTGTAAATCCTCGCTTCCTCTCTTGCTTCCTTCTCGATCGTCCCCTTGAATGTCATTACTGGGACGTTCCAAGATGGTGTAAAGATGGTGGTGGATGAATATGATGGTGGAGGCGTTTGCTATGGAGGCTAGGCATGTGGTATTGTGGAGGATGATGAGTCCTCTTTATATTTGTCAAAGAGTCCATGAGAACCAAGTTTCCTTGTGCTAGTCAAACTCTAGAAAAGGAAACAAACTATGATGACTTTACTCATGGATACGAGATATCAAATCAACATATGGGTACATGTTAGAAGACAATATACTGGACCGACCCACCATGAGAATGCTATATGGATTGTTATATGAAAATCATAAACGATTCTCATAGTGATAATTATGTATGTGATCCTTAAGACTAGAGATCACTGGAGATCCTTAGGAGTTATATATCTTGATATTGTCAAACGCTACCTGTAAAAGGGTGAGCTAGAAAGACAATCAATGGATATAATACGAATTATCACAGAATTTGAGTGATCAATATATGATTTGTCTCTTCCATATAACGAAGTGGTGTTTTGGGCCCTTGATCGAGTGAGGCTACATATGCATGGTCATGCTCGAATGACTCATTATGTGATATCGAGTTCATTTGTTAAATTTAGTCTATTCGGGGATCAAGAAATAAAAGATTAAACTATACTAGTGTAACATATTCCATGACTCGTGTTCAATCTAAACAACTAGGACAAAGAGATTAAATTAATTACATGATAAATATTATCACCGACAATAGGTAATGTCGAGTTTAAGACATTCTTGTAACATGGGGAGCCTTGATGTGTTGCTAGATACAGCTCATTGCTTGTGACATAAAATAAAATTTTATGTCACTGCCAATGTTACAAGATCTTAATGAGTTGTACAAAGATTAACTCTACAAAGGGAGATTAAATTCAATTGTTTAATTAAATAAAGAGGAAATACACATAGATACCACTTTCCAAAGCATGTTTCAACTAAATCTATCAAAATATTTTCTTTTCAACGAAATACACATTTAAAAAACTTATTTCAAATAAGTTCAGTTTATTAAACCCTAATTTAATGGGTCCATTTTCATGAATAAATTACCCATATTTAACAGTTTAACATTTTCCCGAAATTCTTACGTAATTTTTTTCTTCCCTCATAACGGTGATTGTTTTCCCCAAATTATTTTCATCTAATTCATTGAGCAGCTAATTTTGATTATTTTCATCTAATTCATTGAGCAGCTAATTTTGATTGGGTTGTTATTTGTTTACAGATTTTAGACTGATCGATATTTTATATAGTCAACCAACTGTAATCTGATCAAATTTTCCTGAGATTTTTATCCTTAACTCTGATGGATACTTAAATCATGATTCTAATGAAATTTAGAGAGGTTGGTTTTGATTACAACTATGTGAAAAGTAATAAAGATAGAGTAGTTGCTGAATGTGCTAGGAAGCACGTTGATTGGTGTGGTTGGTTTGTGAGTGCCAACATTTCACGTGTAAATGGTTCTTTTTACATAAAGAAATTTAACAACATTCACACTTGTGGTCTACGAGTCATGAAAGGCAAATAAAAAAGGATTGTTTCAGATTTAATATCAGAAATTATTTGCGAACGAGTCAATGACAAGCCAAACTTTTATGCTATGTCTATAATGGAGTTAATGAAAAAAGATTATGGTTTGGATATCACGTACATTAAGGCATGGAGAAGTGTGGAGAAGTATATGTCTACTGCTTTTGGAAATTATGATGAGTCTTTCCAGAAGTTGAAGTGGTACATCGATGTGGTGAAGACGACTAATGTTGGGTGTTTTGTAGAGTTTGAAGTTGACGACTGTAACCGATTCAGCCATTTGTTTGTGTCGTTTCGTGCTTGTATGGATGGTTTTAAATTTTTGTCACCCTATGTATTTGTTTCACGTTATATAATTCCTTGTGTGCGTATATGAAAAACTCTTTTTCCACAAGCACTACCCACTCTGGCCAGAGATTCCTCGAATCATATATAGAAAAACACATAGGACATCATGGTTCATCAAGACCATTGGTGAATCCCCAACGACAATCATAGGCCTCTGACAGCATCACTGAATACCCAAAATAACAACTTTATGATCCGCATGTGATCAGTCATTAAATCAAAGTACACAGCTATCTATCAAGACCTCAATGACACCTCGGGTCATGAGGAGTAATGGTGCACAACTATGACTAGGAATTATATACTCGACAAATGGTAACCACTTATAGAATTCCGAGTAGGGTCGTTCAGTGAACTCATTCCTAATGAGCACCTATTCATGTGTGATGACTTCTCCAAGCCAACGCCGATGAAACGCAGCGCACTACACTAGACACACCATGAATACCAGTCTCTAACGAGCATATATCGATATCACATTCTTGAAAGCTCATCGACCAGGAACATTTTGAAATCGTAGTCAAGAATGTATTTCATGGTCACCATCATATGCGTAACCTCATTCTACAGACTATAGCAATCTCAAGGACTTCATCAATGCATCAAGATGCATGGGTATACAAATGAAGAAATGCCATAAATATTAATATTCAAACAAAGATTTGTCATAATCAGATTTACAAGTACACTCAATGAACTATTGATTTACTTAATCATGTATGACAACAATATCTTTCACTTTCCCAAAGCCAACTACCCATGTGTCTTAACACCATCTTCCCAAGATGTCTGACAGACACCAATCGTTTTAAAGGCTTTGTCAGTGGATTCATTATATTTTTCTGTTGAAGCGATTCTCTCGATAATAATGTCGCGTCTACCATCTCTCTCATTAGATAGTATTTTCTCAATATATTTTTGGATACTGATGAGATCTTGGCTATTCATAACAGCTCAACTGTTGTCACAATACCTAGAGACTGTGTCAACCGTACTAGAAATTACACCCAACTCTTGGATGAAATTTCATATCCAAACTACCTCTTTGCTGCATTGTATGCTGCAATGTATTCAGCTTCAGTGGTGGAATCCAATGTGGTGTCTTGCTTGGAACGTTTCTAAGAAACAACACCATCATTGAGCTTAAATACAAATCCAAACATTGATATTGTATCATCTACATCCGATTGAAAAACCAGTATCCGCTTAGCCTTCAACTTTTATTTCTCCACTTACAGATCCAAAAACCATGAACATATCCTAAGTTCTTCATAAGTACTGGAGGATTATTTTCACAGTTTTCCAGTGACTTCACCGGGATCTGTCTGATGTCTGCTCATTACTCTAAGAATATACATCAGGCCAAGTACATAACATAGCATACATTATGATATTAAAAGTCGAAACATAAGGTACCAGTGCCATCTTTTTCTCTCTCCTCATCAATCTTAAGACCCATTGACTCGATAGAGGAATACTATGATATATTGTGAAGTAACTCCTTTTTCGACTATTCCATGCTAAACCCTTTTAGCACAGTGTTTATGTACGTAGATTGAGAGATCTCAAGCATCCTTTAGATCTATCCCTATAGATCCTTACGCCTAGCACGTAGGATGCTTCTCCCAAATCTTTCACGGAGAAATAAGTAGATAACCATGCTTTAATCGATTAATCAAATATCATTCACAATGAGTAGGATATCATCGACTTAAAGCATCATAAATATAACCGTGCTCCCACTAACCCTTTTGCACACACGTGGCACTTCCGGATTTTTATCAAAACCAAACAATTTGATGATGTTATCAAAACGGAAGTTCAAACTTCGGGATGCCTTCTTAGGCCCATAAATGGACCTCTGGAGTTTGCAAACCTTTTGCTCACTCCCAATGGTTGTGAATCCCTATGGCTGTCTTGTTTAAAAGTCTTCACATCTATCTGTTATATCTCATAGTCATAATATGAAGATATAGCTGATAAAATTCGAATAGACTTTAGCATCATAACCGATGAAAATTTTCTCATAAACAACTCTTTGCCTATGAGAATAACTGTTTCTCACCAGTCAAGCTTTGAAGGTCACTACCTTCTCATCCACTCCAAGCTTTCACTTGTAAATCCATTCAGCCAATGGGAACAATTCCCAAAGAGGATCTACTAAAGCCCATACCTTATTAAAGTACATGGAGTCTATTTCAAATCTCATAGCATCTCGCTAATATCCCGAAACGATGTCCAACATCGTCTCCTTGAAAGTCATAGGATCACATTCATGGTTAAAACCATTTTGACTACTTTCTAGGAGTAAATTCAATTTATCAGGAGTTCTTAGAAACATTTTCAAATCTCCTTGGTGTGTGTAAATCAAAGGTTGTGATTGACTCAATTAATTTCACCATTTTCACTTTTCTAGTGGTTTTTGTGGTTCTTGAACCCTTTCAAGTTATATTATTTTGTCATTCCTTTCTAATAGAAACATTTTCTCTAGAAAGATTGCACTTGCGAAACAAACACTTTGCCTCCAATTGATAATATAAATTTCCACAAATAACATAAGATGGATCAACTATCCAACTCATCTCCCACTGGCTGCTTAACATAAGCAGAACAATCTCAAATCTATATTTGGATTATTTCTCAGTCCATATCTTATATGGAGTTTTGGTCACTGCATTGGTATGAATTATGTTCAACAAATATGTAACTTTAGAGAGTTAGTCACATAGAATCATATTCTCTTTAAGATAACTCAACATCCTCTTGCACTAACATTTAGTGCTCCACATACGTCCATATGAATCAAATTCAATAGACATCCAGCACATGCTAAAGACACGTGTGATTTAAGTTATCATTCTTTTTATATTCTTTGAACATAATCATACTAATCGTTCACCAGATTCAATAAAACATGCATTCTTAAAAATACTGCAAATCACATTTGCAAATTTAAAAGAATATCATTCTCTATCAAAATAAGAACAATGTCCATGATTAATCTAGAATAAATAAATAATTGCTCAAACCAGTTCCTAACCAGTTCAAGATTTATATTAAATAAATGTTTCAAATAGCATTTGTAACAACTCTTGCTACAATGCTTAGCCTCAGGTAGGTTTCACCTTCCTAGGGCTCTCTACTTCTTCTCAACATTTGCAATTCTTTGCAAAGATGTGAGCACAATTGGTATCATACACCAAAGAAGTAGAAACAATAGAATCATTAATTTTTATAAAATATACCATTTCCAGAACGCTTATGGTCTAGGTATTCCTTGCAGTTTTTTGACAGTGACCAGCAATGAAAACATATATGCCTCTCCTTACTTAGTTGCTACTATATCTATTTTCGACTTTTGAGGTTGGGAACCATTTCACTTCCTCCTCTTTATCCTTGAACTCTTTCTACCATTGGTAGAATATTCGACAAGAAGAACACATTTCTCCTTTTGAATCAAGGACTCATGAGTTTCCAACATTTTGACTATAAGATCAAATCTACAGTCAGTTAATGATGTATTGCCACATTCAGATTTTCCAATTTCTCAACAAGAGATATTTTTGTTACACCATGCTCATAGACCGAAGCCCATATCACATGTGAAATGAAAATAGCTATTTTTAAATCGCGAGTCTCAGTAATCGCGTCCGTTCACCAAACAACATTTGTAGGTGTTGGAAAATATCAGCAATGTGAGCGAGTTTCTCATATCTATGCTGAAACTCATTGGTGACATTGATGCTATCATATAGCACCTAGCCGAGAGATCATCGTCCCACCACTTCTCAAGTGTAGCTATCTCTTCATATAGTAACTTTTTAGAAGCAAGCACTATTTTAAAATTAATAGCTAATCAGAATAATTCGGTGGTTAATTTGTTTATATCGAGACTTGATGTAATCGGATTCACGACAATCACAATAATGAGAATAAACAGAAAATATAAGCAAACCGTTTGATTATTGATTAATTCAAAAACTATGGACTTTAGTTATTGAATGCTCCCACTAAATTTTTGGAATTCATCACCATCATGACAAATGAACGAAAAATCATATTTTCTTAGTGGGCTTGGAGTCCAACTAGCTCATGATAACCCCGGACGTGGGCCCACCGGCTTCATGTGTGAGACCCTGTTATCTAAACAAGATTCTAAGGTGCAATTAAGAGAACTAATCATTCATAAATCAGAGTATTATGCCGTGTTGATAATCCCGAGCTTAAGAGATTACAGTACCAAAAGTTCAAAAAGGAATTATACATATTCTTAACAAAAGGGTACTAAACTATAGCTTTTCTCTACTCTTTGTAGAAACTATACCAAAGGAAATTCCATTCTGCTAATCCTGTAGCACTCCTTACAGCTCAGCGTATCAACCCCGACCCTTGTTCTCCATGGTAAAAGCACCTACAAAGACAACCCCCCAACATATGAGCATATCATAGTTCATATTCAACATAATATGAATGTAAAGCATAAATGCATAAATCATAGGCATAGGATACTTCATGAATTCCAATGCATTTAAAACGCCCATTTTTGGTTGTCACTGTACCATAACTAATAATCAAATCAATATATGATATTATGGTTTCTTTAAATAAATGTCATGACATAACTTCACTTCTTAAATCTTTACTTCAATCCTTAGTCAGTTTATCATCAGTGTATTTTAATGCCCTTCGCTTCATAACTTTAGAACAAGCGGAACTCCCCTCCCTCGCTTCTTCATACAAGCGGTATTTCTATCCTCGCTTCGTATGGTAAACCTCGCCTCCATGTGTAAGCGGACCTACACCCCTCGCTCCACATTTTTAGCGGCATAATAGCGGTAAGCATTAAAATCATCACTGTGCTAACCGTGACTCGTGGAATACACACCAAATGTTCCACAACATACATATGCAACACAATGCATAACAACATGTATCGTACTCATAATGCACAAACTTGCATTTATCGTATGTCAAATCGACAAACATATAATACACGTTACCGTTGGGTGCTCGTACGTCGCTTACGTACCTTTTTAAAAGATGGAGGAGTCAATAGGCTTTATCTCCTCGACTGTGCTGGTACCTGGGATGGTTCTACATAACCACATAATACAATATTAGGCACCAATACAAGAATCATAACCAAAATCTCATCAAATTACAAAATTCCATATTTTTCAACATTTCAAGCCTCTCGATCGACCGGCACTTCAAGCTCGATCGATCGGGAGATTATAGTTTTTGGTGCCCAACTCGCTGCCTCGCTCGATCGATCGAGGTGATCTCACCGATCGATCGAGCTGAGCATTATCTTTCCAAAATTTTCCTCTGCCGTGCGCGATCGATCGGAGGGGACTTCTCGATCGATCGAGAAGCTCTGTAAACGCGAGAAACCACCATTTTCGAGCACTCATTTTCATAGCAAGCAATCTACTTCATAACACATAAAACTTGCTTGAACAAACATGCTAAGAGCTTCATAAAAAACACCATGCAAGCACCTAAGTTAAGGTTCCACCCGAAGCTACCCTAAATGCATGAAAACCACCCAACCAAACCCAAACTTAACCCAACTTCCAGAAAAACAGAGTCACCAATTCTTACCCCATTTTTGCTCCTCTTTTGGTATGAATTTTGGACACCTTTACCAGCCTTTTTCCCTCCCTTAATGCAGCTCTTCTGGACGTTTTTTGAGAGGAAAAAATGAGAGGAGGGAAATGATTGGAGGTGGAGTAGTGGGGAAGAGAAGGAGGTGTGGGTTGAGGGGGATGGGTTGGTGACCGAGTGATGGGGGTGGGGTGGTGAGGTTGGGGTGCCATGTGGTGTTTAATTGTGCTCCGGTATTTAGCACGATGTATTAAAATATCCTCACTCGATATTTTATATCTTTACTTAATTAATACATTCCTCAAAACACCCATCCCAAATAATCATGCCATAACCCAAATTCCCAACATATAAATAAATCAACTCCATAACTTAACACCATAATCCTCATATAACATAATAAATGTTCAACTGCACATAATCATTTCGGGGATATCATATCATGATACTGAAGGTAGATCACAATTGCATCATATGCAACCCCCAAGATATTTGTCCCGCGATTGGCATAACCCTATGTGGGCAGGACAATTATGCCTTCTCACGTCAAACTAACCCATCCCACAGATGGAAGTGTCACGCCCAATAGACCCCACGTGGGTGAGTAATCTAAAAGGTTAACATTACCGCACCATTAATTAAGTGGCAGTTAAACACACAGCTTTCCCATGCCAGATGCCCCCCACGTGGGTGAGTAAAACAATATGACACAAGTAGCGTCTCATGGCTTAATTGTTGATGGAAGACAGGAAGCAACAAACCTTTTTGAGCTCCCTTTATCAGTTTGATATAAAAGTTTTGACTCATATTCAAAAGAGGGATTTAATTTTATTTTAAAATCTCATCAAGTGCTCGTTTGTTTGTTTGCCGGATTCATGCAACTATGTTTTATTCATGCAATCGTATGTACTAATAAAACATACAAACAAACATTTATCATACATCACATGCATAATAAAAATAAATATGGATGATTACAGCCTTTTCCTAATTGATCCACGTGAGTCATACGTGGATCACAAGTCTGCCTAAGCTGATGCAGGTATGCAATGCAATCCTATTACATTTTTGCTTCCATTATACATATCTTGAATCTTGGTGCTCCATCTTCAATCTCGATTTTCCACTAATTCTAATAATTTTACATTTAATTATGCAAACAAGAGAAAATGGATACATTCTGGGGTGGGATACATCAGAAAATAGAGAGAGCAGCCTCGCAGTCCCGATAACCAAAAACACAATTAAAATGAAACAATAAAAACCTAAGCATTCACCTAAACACATTGGTCAAAGCCCGTAATCATCCATCATGCAATCACAACATATGTAATTAAACATTAAACTAAACAATTACATCATATGTAATTGTACTAATCACATCACATGTAATTAGATCACAATAATTAATTTATTCTATCGTTTCCCACTAATCGCATCATTAATTGAAAATAAAATTAACAAATTAAATAAAATCATTTTATTTAATTTTTAATTAATTAAATTTCAATAAATTGATAAAATCAATATTTTACCTTTTAATCATCTTATTAATCGAAAATAAAATTAATAAATTAAATAAAACATTTTCACTTAATTTCTACTTAATTAAATTTGTAATTAATTGGTAAAATACCTATTTTACCTTTTAATCATAATATTAATCGAAATAAAATTAACAAATTGAACACTTTCATTCAATTTCCAATCAATTAAATTTTCAACTACTTAGTAAAACCACTATTCTACCTTAAATAAATAAAAATCATATTTTTAATTAATTAAATATTATGATTTATTGTTTCAAAAATTAATATCCGGATAAAATATCTAAAATGACCCAAAATAATTATGGACTCCAAATAATTTGGATCCAAAATTAAACCAATTGAAAGCACAGATTTTCGCATTTAAAAAAAACAGATTTTTTTTTTTGAAAATTACTGTTCATGAAATATACTGTTCATCTTCAAAAAAAAAATCGAAATAGGGTTTCTGGCTAATGGCTCCAGGCGCCGCTAGCCATACCCATGAAAACCCTAGCTCTTCCTCGTCACTTTCACTGGATTCGCGAGCAGCCGGTCTCGCTTTCCGTCGCCATTCTCACGCAAAACAAAAAACTCGATCGCGAAACAAAGTCTGAGAGTCGCTGCGAAAAGCTTCGTGCAGGTTTTTCATGGGGCTCGCAGGATTTTCGTCTGCAACAATTGCACACGGTCAAGCGAGTTCAACGTGAGATCGAGCGATACTGTCGCAGATGGTTCGATTCCAACCTGGGCGGCGCACGACGGCGGAGAACAGTTCTCCACCGTGTGCGCCACCGCACATGCCACAGCTGACGTGAGTGATTGTGGCCATTGGTTCTCCGGTGACGAGTTTTGGGTATCGATTAAAACTCCTTTTAATCTATTTACTATATTTTTTTCAGACTCCTTGATTTTTGAATATTCGAACACGATTAGAATTTATGGGAAACAATCTAACAAAAATTAATTATCAAATACATGAATCAAGGCGCAACCTGACTCTGATACCACTGTTGGGTTTTCGTACCCCGGCGCCAGATCCAAACGCAACGAAAATAATTCAATAAACAGATCTGATCCGTGGACAGACGATCGCGCCTGATTCATGTATTAGCATGCAAGAATATCAAATATAATGCACGAAAAGGAAATTACTGATAACAGCGAAATCAATCTGATGACGGTTTTCTCTAGTCCAATCAACCTGACCAGATCTACAAGCTCGGCACCAGTGCTAGTGTGATGACGACTTATGAGAGTATTGAATGGTGTGTCTCTAACCCTAGAGTGATGTTATATTTATAGTTGTAATTAGCTAATTTGGGCCATTGTTAAGATAAAGCCCACCGGGCCAACGTTGGCTTGTAGGACATTTATGCTAACAAAAGAACATAACAATGGGAAATTTAGGTTTAGGTGCACTTACCAAACAAGTTTTTCATATAAATCTCCATTTTAAAAAAAGTGTGCAAATAAATGCATGGTGGAAAAATATCTTCTCACTTAAATCCACTTTTCAAATTTATGATTTTAAAAGGTTTATTTTCATACAAAAAATACCCTTTTAGGAGAAAACCCTAAAATCTAATGGAACAGTTTGAAATTTTATTTGGCTGCGCATTGGGAAATTTTGAGTTCATGTTCGATCTTTTCTCCAAGTAAAAACATCGATTATAATTTCAATCGAATCGTTTTAGCGAGGCATTTACGATTCGTGTCTGGTTTTCGTTCATGTTAATCGATTTAGAGAAGTCACAGAAGGTATTTATACTTTTGTGAATTTTTTTGCTTTCGTATATGTTACGATGGATCTTGGATTTATGATTCTATTGAAATGTAGAGATGAAACGCAAGTTTTGAATGTGAATCCCACATTTTCATACAGTGAGTTAAAATCTATTGCAATCGGTAAATGGTTTGATTACAACTCTGATGCAATGACTTTAAAATATTCTGTACCTGGACATCCTAAATGTTGTTTGAGTAATGATGATGATATGAGAAATATGTTTATTCTGTGTAAGATTATAGATGTTCATTTGGTGACAATTGATGTTTATGATGAAAAAAATGCATATCATGGAGTTTCTTCGGGAAGTATGAATTGGCAGACTGTCGATGGTGGTGGCACTGTGCCGTTTCAATGTGGTGGTGCATGCGAGACAGATGTGCTCGGAGATACTAGGCAAAATAGTGATGTAAGTGAATTACGTGCACAGGGATGTAACTCATCTGCAGGATATGATTCTGACCTTCAAATGTGTAATTCTAAAGGCAAAGAGAAGTTGTTCTTGTGTTCTAGTTGGGCATCAAATATTAGTAGGGTTGGGCAACAGTTTAGTGGTGGTGTAGAAGAGTTTCGCTATGAATTAAGTAAATATTCGGTTGAGGTTGGGTTTGATTTCAACTATGTAAAAAACAATAAGGATAGGGTAATTGCCGAGTGTGCTACAAAACATGATGAGGGCTGTGGTTGGTTTGTGAATGCTAGTGTATCAAGAATAGATAGGTCTTTCTACATAAGAAAATTGCAAAACATGCACACATGTGGGCTGAGAGTGATGAAGAACAAATCAAAAAGGATGAGTTCAGTTCTGATATCTGAAATTATTGCGGAACGAGTGTTTTCAAATCCAACCTTCTCTGCAATCGATGTATGTGAGTTAATGAAGAGAGATTACAGCTTGGATATAACGTACAATAAAGCATGGAGAAGTGTTGAGAAAGCTAGATCTATTGCTTTTGGAAATTATGATGAGTCGTTCCAAGAACTGAATTCATACGTTCACTCGGTGAGAACGATAAATGTTGGAAGTTTTGTAAAGCTTGAAGTTACGACAACAACCGATTTTCCCGTTTGTTTGTTTCGTTCCGTGCTAGTATTGACGGTTTTAAATTTTGTTGTCAAATGTTATTCCTTGATGGAACGTTTCTGAAATCCAGATTCAAGGGCACCCTTCTGTCTGCTACGGCTAAGGATGGGAATCAAGGTAAATTGACTATTTTAAATTGCACCAGTTGTGATTTACATGCACCAGTTATTATTTACATGCACCAGTTGTGATTTACATGCACCAGTTATAATAACATGCACCAGTTATGATTTACATGCACCAGTTATAATTACATGCAGAAGTTATGATTTACATGCACCAGTGATGATTTACATGCACCAGTTATGATTTACATGCACCAGTTATGAATTACATGCACCAGTTATAATTTACATGCACCATTTATAATTTACATGCACCAGTTATGATTTACATGCACCAGTTATGATTTTGAACCAGTTATGATTTACATGCACCAGTAATGATTTACATGCACCAGTTATCATTTACATGCACCAGTTATCATTTACATGCATCAGTTATGATTTACATGCACCAGTAATGATTTACATGAACCACTTATGATTTTGCACCAGTTATCACTTACATGCACCAGTTATGATTTACATGCACAAGTTATGATTTACATGCACCAGTTATCATTTACATGCACCAGTTATGATTTTGCACCAGTTATCACTTACATGCACCAGTTATCATTTACATGCACCAGTTATCATTTACATGCACAGTTATGATTTACATGCACAGGTATATAATTTACATGCACCAGTTATAATTTAGATGCACCAATTACAGTTACAAAATTACATGCACCAGTTATGATTTACATGTACCATTTATGATTTACATGCACCAGTTATGATTTACATGCACCCGTAATGATTTACATGCACCAGTTATGATTTACATGCACCAGCAATGATTTACATGCACCAGGTATCATTTACATGCACCAGTTATCATTTACATGCACCAGTTATGATTTACATGCACAGGTATATAATTTACATGCACCAGTTATAATTTAGATGCACCAATTACAGTTACATAATTACATGCACCAGTTATCATTTCCAAGCACCAGTTTTGATTTACATGCACCAGTGATAATTACATGCACCAGTTATAATTTACATGCACCAGTTATATAATTTACATGCACCAGTTATATAATTTACATGCATCAGTTATAAATTAAACGCACCAGGTATGATTACATGCACCAGTTATAATTTACATGCACCAGTTAACAGTTACATGCACCAACTATAATTACATGGACCATTCATGATTAGGATGCACCAGTTATAATTAAATGCACCATTTAACATTTACATGCACCAATTATAATTTACATGCACCAGTTAAATTACATGCACCAGTTATAATTTAGATGCACCAGTTACAATTAGATGCATAGTTACAATTAGATGCACCAGTTATTATTTACATGCACCAGTTAAAATGCACCAGTTATAATTTACATGCACCAGTTATAATTTACATGCACCAGCTATGATTATGATGCATCATTTATAATTACATGCATCAGTTATGATTAACATGCACCATTTATTAATACCAATGTCATGTACCAGTTATAACTTATGGTTTTATCTCGTAGGTTTGTTCCCATTGGCTTTTGCTATAGTTGACTCTGAGAACTATGATAATTGGCGTTGGTTTTTATCTTGTTTGACTAATATTTTAGATAACGGGGAAGATGTTGTATATATATCTGATCGTAATGTCGGTTTGATGGAGGCGCTGCCAGTTGTTTTTGGAGCTTCTCTGAAACACTTTTTTTGTTTATACCATTTAAAGTGCAACTTGCGTGACAGATATTCTGGCAAACACTTTTCAAACAATTTTCGTGAGAGGTTATGTTTCCTGCTGGATGAATGTGCATATTCCCCGACGGTGGCAATTTTTAATGAGAAACTCACTATTTTAAAACGAGAGGGCGGACAAAATATGGAATATTTTTTGCAGGGACTTTCATTGGATAAGTGGACAAATGCATATTCTGCTGGGATGAGATATGGAGAGATGTACTCAAATGCAGCGGAGTCCTTCAATTCATGGATCTTAGATGCAAGGGGTCTTCCTATTACGGTTGACTATATTAGAGTTAAGTTGATGTGTTTGTTTTCTGATAGAAGATTACTGGCATGCAAATGGAGTGGGGTGTTGTGTTCTCGGATGGGAAATAAATGGACATCTTATGTAAATGAAGGTCGTGCTTGGAATGTGAAGATGTCTTCGCATTGCTACTTTGAAGTGTTTTCCCGCCCTGCAGTTACTGTTTGCCTTGACAATCAAACATGTTCATGCTACAAGGTGGCAGTTGGATGGATTCCCATGTCCTCATGCTATTGCTGTATTCATGAGGAATAAAGTGCAAATAGATGAAGTAGTTGACAAATATTTCCATGTTAGTACGTACAGGCTATGCTATGAAGGAGTCATTTTACCCGTTCCAAGACATACCACAGGTAATGTTCCTTTGATGGGTATGGAAACAAATGTTTTACCACCGCAAACAAATAGGCAACCAGATCGTCCAAAGAAGAGAAGAATTCGATCTAAAGGGGAAAACATTAGACAGTTCCGTTGTAGTCGTTGTAACAAACATGGGCACAATAAAAAAACTTGTAAAGATCCTATTTGCTGATTTTCGAAAAAAAACAAAAAATTTACCGCAAATGTAATTTTTAACAAATGATTGTGTATCAGTTATAAATGTAAATTTTTTAGTGCAGCGATTAATTTTCATGTACCAGTTATAATACACATGCACCAGGCGTATTATAAATACAATATGATTTACATGCAAAAGTTATAATTTAAGGCAATAGTTATAATTTACATTCATCAGTTATGATTTACATGCACCAGTTATGATTTACATGCACCAGCTATCATTTACATGCACCAGCTATCATTTACATGCACCAGTTATCATTTACATGCACCAGTTATAATTTACATGCACCAGTTATAACTTCATGCACCAGTTATGATTTACATGCATCAGTTATAATTTACATGCACCAGTTAGTTACATGCACTAGTTATAAAACTAACATTCACCAGTTATAACTAACATGCAGCAGTTATGATTTACATGCACCAGTTATGATTTACATGCACCAGTTATGATTTAAATGCACCAGTTATAATTTACATGCACCAATTATTATTTACAAGCACCAATTATAAATACATGCAAAAGTTATTATTTACATGCACCAGTTATGATTTACATGCACCAGTTTTCATTTACATGCACCAGTTATAATTTACATGCACCATTTATAATTTACATGCACCAATTATGATTTACATGTACCAGTTATATTTTAATGCACAAGTTATAACTACATGCACCAATTATAATTTACATGCACCAGTTATGATTTTCAGGCAACATCATATTTTCATGCACCAGTTATAACTAACATGCACAAGTTATGATTTACATGCACCAGTTATATTTTACATGCACCAGTTATCATTTTCATGCACGAGTTATAATTTACATGCACCAGTTATAATTTACATGCACCATTTATGATTTACATGCACCATTTATGATTTACATACACCAGTTGTAATTACATGAAACAATTAAAATTAGATGCACCAGTTATCATTTATATGCACCAGTTATTATTTACATGCACCAGTTATATTTTACATGCAGCAGTTATCATTTTCATGCATCAGTTATAATTTACATCCAGCAGTTATGATTTACATGCACCAGTTGTAATTACATGCAATAATTAAAATTAGATGCACCAGTTATCATTTATATGCACCAGTTATTATTTACATGCACCAGTTATAACTAACATGCACCAGTTATGATTTACATGCACCAGTTATCATTTACATGCACCAGTTATAATTTACATGAACCAGTTATTATGTACATGCACGAGTAATCATTTACATGCACCAGTTATAATTTACATGCACCAGTTATTATGTACATGCACCAGTTATAACTACATGCAAAAGTTATGATTTACATGCACTGATGGGCTTAGATTTTAAAGTGTTTTTAGCTGTAATTTCTTCCCATTTTTCGTACATTTTCCTGGATGATATTATGTTTTTTGGTGTTTATTTGTTTGTTTCAGGAAAATAGGTCGGAAGTGGAAGAAATGAGCTAAAATGAAGAAAACGGGCGAAATCGAGGCGAAAAAGAGATCAAATGAAGAAGTTGGTTTTTTCGAAGTCTCGATCGATCGAGATTAATTCTCGATCGATCGAGCCAGGCAGAAAGTTGAGCAGCGAATTGATCAAAGAGTCGATCGATCGAGATCATTTCTCGATCGATCGATCCAGGCAGAAACTTCAGCAACAATTTTCGATCGATCGGAAGGAAAATCTCGATCGATCGAACAAGGCAGAGAGTTTTAAAAGCTGACGTGAACAGTGCACCGATTGATCGAACAGGAATCTCGATCGATCGATACGCAAAATCTGGAAAATCTTATCTTCCAAATTTGAATTGATTCTCGGTGGCTTTATTTAGGGATCATTTCCATATGATAAAAGAGAGATCTTGGAGAGGAGAAGCACCGATTTTTACAACCCTAAACCCTAGTAGCCGCCGAAGGAGATCCCGGAGCAAGCCTCCGTTCTTCGTCCGAGCTTGAGCCAACCGATTCCGGAGTGCAAGGAGGAGCAAGAGAAGAAATCACGGTGCAACGCACGGATTCATTCCAGCCGTTTATCGTATTTCTAAACTTTGATTTATTTCATTTTAATTTTCATTTGATGTTTTTGAGGTCGAGAGACGATTAAACTTCTTATGTATTTGATTTGAATTAAATCTAGTTTATGTTATTGAGATTTAGTATCATTGTGTTTGATTTATTGATTCAATTGTGTTTGAGTGTATTGATTCCTATTGTTCATGAATGAATTGCTTGTTACGATCAAAGCCTAGCTAACTTTGATTGACTCTGAGAGTTATAACCGAGATCGAGAGATAACGTTATAGCACGCTCTATTAATTCATGAAGTATGTTTAAGATTGAGATCGAGAGATGAAATCACATACGTGAGGACTTTGAATCGAGAGATTTAGAGTAACGAGGTTTTGACGATTTATGCAATATTGAATTAGTAAATAGGTGCACGAGAGTGACTTGTTCTAGTTTGATATTAGTTTCTTTACAGCTCGAGAGAGTGTATTGAATAACAGCGAAAACCTCTCACCTTTAGAATCAATTGATTGATAATTTGCTTATTCAGATGACTCATTAAAGATAACACAGTTGAACGAAGAGCTTGATAAATTTCTCGAGCGAATTACCTTTGCATATCCGGAACCATTCATTTTATTATTTTTGTTTAATTTTCGTTCCTTAGTTTAAGTTTGCATTAGTTAATCACCTTCTTTAATCGTAGGCTAAATATAATTTTGCTAGTCTAATTTGGTACTTATACATTAGTCCCTGTGGATTCGACAACCCTTACTTAAATTTCACTATACTAAAACTTGACAACCGTGCACTTGCGGTAGAATCGCTTCACACTACACTTTGAAATATTTTCTGTTTAAAAATAAAAGCGGTCAAGTTTTTAGGCGCCGTTGCCGGGGACTAATCTGTATAATATCATACGAGATTAGTTGATTGTAATTTAGCCAATTCTTTATTATTGCGTTTTGTTTTGTTTTGTTTTGTTTTTCTTTTGTTGATCTTTGTTAATAAATTTGTATATTTTTGTTGTCTCCTTTTGTCTGATCCAGTACAGGAAGCAATTGTCTAGTGCATGCTCAGAAGAGAGGAGCCCATTCTCGAGCCATTTGATCCGGAAATAGAGAGAACTCTACTAAGAAGGTTACTGAGAAGCTCGAGCGATGGCTGACAAGAATGAAGCACAGAACCCAAGATCAATGATGGACTTTGCACAGCCGGCATTTCATGGATCTTTATCCAGTATTACAAGGCCGACGATTCAAGCAAACAACTTTGAGATCAAGCCGGCGATTATCCAAATGATACAACACTCTGTAATGTTTGGGGGAGCTGCCACGGACGATCCGAACAATCACATCTCCAACTTTTTGGAGATTTGTGACACGTTTAAACATAATGGCGTCTCCGACGACGCCATCAGGTTAAGGCTCTTTCCTTTTTCATTACGAGACAAGGCTAAATCATGGTTGAATTCACTACCTGCAGGTTCAATAACAACATGGGAAGGGATGACAAAAGCATTTTTATCGAAGTACTTTCCCCTTTCCAAGACAACAAAGATGCGGAACGATATCACAACATTTGGGCAGTTCGACCCTGAGACGTTATATGAAGCGTGGGATTGTTTTAAAGAATTGTTGAGGAGATGCCCACACCACGGTCTACCCATCTGGCTGCAGGTACAAACTTTCTATAATGGTTTATTTTCTGCTAACCGTTCAATGATAGATGCAGCATCTGGGGGATCAATTATGCGGAAGACACCGGAAGAAGCATATGAATTATTGGAGGAAAATAGCGTCCAATAGCTATCAATGGCAGTCAGAGAGGAACACGCCATTGAAACCAATAGGAGTCCATCAAGTGGATGAGATTACTGCTCTTTCGGCTCAGTTGGAAGCTATGAACCGGAAGATAGACAGCATGGGAGCAGCAGCGATGCAAGCTCAAGCTATCTTCTGTGACTTGTGTGGAGGCGGTCATCCGAGCATCGAGTGCCAGGCAGGTAACCAATTTAACCAATCTATTGAAGCTGTGAATTTTGTGGGTAACAGGCAGCAGAACAATCCGTATTCAAACTCCTACAATCCGGGGTGGAGGAACCACCCAAATCTGAGATGGTCGAACCAGGAGAATGTGCTGAACCCACAACCACAGGCGGGGTTCACACAAAAACCGAGTATGGAGGAACTGATGGCCAAGCTGATTTCGTCGACTGAGATGTGGATGCAGAATCAAGATGCATCGATTAAGAATTTGGAAGTGTAAATAGGGCAGTTGGCTACGTTGATTTCGGGAAGGACGCAAGGTACGCTCCCAAGTGATTCTGTAAAGAATCCAAAGGAGCAATCGAATTGATAGACGAGGAGGTGACAGTCCAGCTTGGGACTATAATTTAAGAACTTTCTTTTCCTTCCTCGAGTTTTGTTTTTAATTCCTTGTTTTAGTTTGTTTTGTTGTTATTTGTGTTTCTAGTTTATCCGTGAATGAATTCGTGAAATTTTTATTGCAGGTGTGAAAACAAGAGCAATAAGGATGTAGGCGAGGCAACCCGAGAGAAAAGTTTTTGAGAAAAATAGCAATTTTTATCTTCTGGTGCCAGCGATCGATCGAAAATAAATCTCGATCGATCGCCCGAAGCTTTTAAAATATGATTTGAGTACTGCCTCGCTCGATCGATCGAGAATTATTTTCGATCGATCGAGCGAGAGAAAATTTTGAAAAATAGGGCACCGAAGAGCATGCTGCACACATTCAGACTCATTTTCTCTCCTCTCCAACTCAAACCCAAGTTGCCTCTTTCAAATTTTTCATCTAATCTCATCCTTATTCGATCCAATTTCCAATTTACTTCAAATCTTTGAAGTAATAATTGTTCTAATGATATTTTAATTGCAGATTTGAAGAATTACAAGCCAAATTGGGTTGAAGTGCATCCAAAAGATAATTCCACCCCAAGTGCCAAACTCGTCCAAGATCATATTTTTAAGTGGTAATTGGTTTCAAATTTCACAATTTGTTTTTTATCTTTTGGTGCAATTACTTTGTGTAGTTGAATTGGGTTAGGAAGAATCAAAGTTTGGGGGAGCTTTTGTTGTGTTGAAGGGTGTTGGCTTTGCAGTGTTTGTGGTGTGGTGTTTAGTTGCAATTAAGTCAGATATTTGAGAATAAATTAGCAAGACAATGGCTCCGAGAAAGAGGTCAAAGTAGGCAGAGGCTTCACAAAAGCAAAAGCAGGCGGAGGCCACGACTTCTGAGCAAGAGCATGACGAACAGAAGTTTGTCAATGCCACAGTTGCTGAGTTATATCCCACTTATCATAAGAAACCCCTTAGTCATGAAAGGGGCATGAGCATGGAAAAAATTGAGTGTCCGGTCATTAGGACAGCACGGCGACGAGGGTGGTATCAATTTGTTCAGACACCTATTGATGCTGTGGTTCCACTTGTGAGGGAATTTTACACAAATCTTCGAGTTATTCCACCAGGGCACCAAGTAATTGTTTATGTTCGAGGGAAGGATGTGTTGGTAGATCGAGCCTCAATCAATAATATTTACCGGATGCCTTTCATACACAATTGTGCGTACCAATCTTTCCGCATGAGTTTGATCAATTATGATGAGGTACTCGCAGTCATTGGCATGCCGGGAGTAGATTGGCAGCGGAACGACAAGGGAGAGCCACAGGTGGTTCTCAAGAAGCATTTGACACCAGAGGCCCAAGCATGGTTCTCATGTGTCGCCTCACGGGTCATGCCTTCGACCCACACTTCGGAGGTGACGAAGGACAGAGCGGCCCTGGTTTTTGCCATTCTCACAAGGCAGGATGTGGATTTGGGTGAGATCATTAGTGATCACATCCGTGAGATCGGTAGCAACCCACCTACCTCTGCACTACAGTTTCCATCTACCATCACGGAGTTATGCAAGAGAGGCGGAGTGCAATGGGGAGAGGACGAGGAGCTACTCCCACCAAAGACCCCGATTATTGTTGACGGTCCACCACCACCTACAGGCCGAAGAAGGGCTGCCCCACGACCCTCGGACACTACACAGGCCGGAGCATCATCATCCTCTGCTGCAGAACGTACACGTGTTACATTGGACTCTCTTCACAGGGATCTCCAAGATATTCGCCTGGAGCAGCAGAGTATTCTTAGCATGCAGAGAGCATTGCAGATGGACCATGAGTAGGTAGCTCAGCGTCAGATGGAGTTCATGCACTACCAGAGTGCATTGAACACTGCCATGGCCCAGGGCTTCCCAGGTTTCCAGTTCCCGCCAGAGCCACACTTTGCACCATATCAGCCGCATGCACCTCCACCTTCTGAATACCCACCATTTCCGCCATATCAGGGCGAGGAGCATCACTACCCAGTTCCCCCTCCGGAGCATGATGAGGACGACGATCAGTGACGATCGTCGTCATGGTATGTGTTTTTGCCATTGCATTTATTTTTTAGTGTTCATTGAGGGCAATGCACATATTAAGTTTGGGGGGGTTTTTGAGTATTTGTATATATCTTGTTTTTGCACATTCTGCTGCTTGTCTTGCTTCTCTACTTGCACGATTGCACGATTTTGTGAATAATTCGTCCTTGAGCATTACCAACAAAAAATTTTTTTATTTAGTTATTCTTGAGAAATGAGGAATTAGATTTGCAACGGTAATACATGATGAAATTAATCCTCATCTAGATAGGAGTCATGAAAATATTTAACTTGTTTGTATATATCCTTTGTTAAGCATATGTCAAAATTGAGGAATAATTTGAGCACGTATTGAGTCGTGATTGAGTGAAGTATGTATTGATTAAAGTGAAAATTTGTGTTAACTATGATGAGTCTTGAGCATCTTAGATAACTCTACAATTTATTTGAAATCACTTTGAGGCGAAATTTTATAATTAGGAACTTAACTTGGAGATGATTTAGGCAATCTTTGGACCGTTTGTGCCTTTCAAGCCTACCTTTTATTCATCATTCCTTAGTGTCCCCTCTTGAGCTTTATTGAAAAAGAATGGTATATGCATTGCATATGAATTAGACCCCCATTCGACATTCTTGGCAAACTCATTATACCTACCTTGGACTGAGCCTAAAAGAAATTTTTATCCATCCCTAAGGGAGTATAATGAATCTCATTCTTTGCACGTAATTGTTATATGTCAATGAGTTCATTGTGAAAATAAAATGAACAAAAGAATGAGCAAAAAGAAAAGATGTAGAGAAAAGCCTTGAAAGAAAAATTCAAATAAGACCTAAAGTGGCCAAGGCTAGAAAAAGTTGAAGAGAAGCTCAATAGTGTGCGAAAAAAATTGTTAAACGGATTTTATTATACTCTCTTCTTTGCATTCATCCTACCTTTTTCTTTGGAACCGACACCAAAAGGCCTAACGTTATAAGCTTTTAAAGACCTTTGGATCCAAGTCTGGGGAATAATTACATTAGTGGAAAAGTGCTGGATAGTAAATTTGTAGAGTAATTCAAAGTATTCTTGACTTTGAGCTTTTATGGCACATTTTGATCTTAAAGATATGTACATTATTCATGTTTGACAATAGCACACACGCACGTTCCAATGTTGCGATGTATTGTTTAACTTAGGAGAAATTGCTTCTTGTTGAATTTTGAATGACACTTATCAATGTGTAAGTAGGATTTCTGAGTTTTTACGTGTGTTGTAAAGATGATTCATGCATAGTATTAAGTTTAACTCTTCTTTTTGAGCTTATTGCTTGCTCGAGGACGATCAAGTCTAAGTTTGGGGGAGTTGATAGGCTTAGATTTTAAGTGTTTTTAGCTGTAATTTCTTCCCATTTTTCGTACTTTTTCCTGGATGATATTATGCTTTTTGGTGTTTATTTGTTTGTTTCTGGAAAATAGGTCGGAAGTGGAAGAAATGAGCTAAAATGAAGAAAACGGGCGAAATCGAGGCGAAAAAAGAGATCAAATGAAGAAGTTGGATTTTTCGAAGTCTCGATCGATCGAGATTAATTCTCGATCGATCGAGCCAGGCAGAAAGTTGAGCAGCGAATTGATCAAAGAGTCGATCGATCGAGATCATTTCTCGATCGATCGATCCAGGCAGAAACTTCAGCAACAATTTTCGATCGATCGGAAGGAAAATCTCGATCGATCGAACAAGGCAGAGAGTTTTAAAAGCTGACGTGAACTAGTGCACCGATTGATCGAACATTAATCTCGATCGATCGATACACAAAATCTGGAAAATCTTATCTTCCAAATTTGAATTGATTCTCGGTGGCTTTATTTAGGGATCATTTCCATATGATAAAAGAGAGATATTGGAGAGGAGAAGCACCGATTTTTACAACCCTAAACCCTAGTAGCCGCCGAAGGAGATCCCGGAGCAAGCCTTCTTCTCCGTTCTTCGTCCGAGCTTGAGCCAACCGATTCCGGAGTGCAAGGAGGAGCAAGAGAAGAAATCACGGTGCAACGCACGGATTCATTCCAGCCGTTTATCGTATTTCTAAACTTTGATTTATTTCATTTTAATTTTCATTTGATGTTTTTGAGGTCGAGAGACGATTAACTTCTTCATGTATTTGATTTGAATTAAATCTAGTTTATTTTATTGAGATTTAGTATCATTGTGTTTTATTTATTGATTCAATTGTGTTTGAGTGTATTGATTCCTATTGTTCATGAATGAATTGCTTGTTACGATCAAAGCCTAGCTAACTTTGATTGACTCTGAGAGTTATAACCGAGATCGAGAGATAACGTTATAGCACGCTCTATTAATTCATGAAGTATGTTTAAGATTGAGATCGAGAGATGAAATCACATACGTGAGGACTTTGAATCGAGAGATTTAGAGTAACGAGGTTTTGACGATTTATGCAATATTGAATTAGTAAATAGGTGCACGAGAGTGACTTGTTCTAGTTTGATATTAGTTTCTTTACAGCTCGAGAGAGTGTATTGAATAACAGCGAAAACCTCTCACCTTTAGAATCAATTGATTGATAATTTGCTTATTCAGATGACTCATTAAAGATAACACAGTTGAACGAAGAGCTTGATAAATTTCTCGAGCGAATTACCTTTTCATATCCGGAACCATTCATTTTATTATTTTTTGTTTAATTTTCGTTCCTTAGTTTAAGTTTGCATTAGTTAATCACCTTCTTTAATCGTAGGCTAATATAATTTTGCTAGTCTAATTTGGTACTTATACATTAGTCCCTGTGGATTCGACAACCCTTACTTAAATTTCACTATACTAAAACTTGACAACCGTGCACTTGCGGTAGAATCGCTTCACACTACACTTTGAAATATTTTCTGTTTAAAAATAAAAGCGGTCAAATTTTTGGCGCCGTTGCCGGGGACTAATCTGTATAATATCATACGAGATTAGTTGATTGTAATTTAGCCAATTCTTTATTATTGCGTTTTTGTTTTTGTTTTTCTTTTGTTGATCTTTGTTAATAAATTTGTATATTTTTGTTGTCTCCTTTTGTCTGATCCAGTACAGGAAGCAATTGTCTAGTGCATGCTCAGAAGAGAGGAGCCCATTCTCGAGCCATTTGATCCGGAAATAGAGAGAACTCTACTAAGAAGGTTACGAGAAGCTCGAGCGATGGCTGACAATAATGAAGCACAGAACCCAAGATCAATGATGGACTTTGCACAGCCGGCATTTCATGGATCTTTATCCAGTATTACAAGGCCGACGATTCAAGCAAACAACTTTGAGATCAAGCCGGCGATTATCCAAATGATACAGCACTCTGTAATGTTTGGGGGAGCTGCCACGGACTATCCGAACAATCACATCTCCAACTTTTTGGAGATTTGTGACAGTTATGATTTACATGCACCAGTTATATTTTAAGGCACCAGTTATAAGAACATGCACCAGTTATAATTTACATGCACCGGTTATCAATTTTATGCACCAGTTATGATTTACATGCACAAGTTATAACGAACATGCACCAGTTATAATTTACATGCACCAGTTATAACTACATGCACCCGTTTTGATTTACATGCACCAGTTATGATTTCGGGCAACAATTATATTTACATGCACCAGTTATAACTAACATGAACAAGTTATGATTTTTACATGCACCAGTTATGATTTACATGCACCAGTTATCATTTTCATGCACCAGTTATAATTTACATGCACCAGTTATGATTTACATGCACCAGTTATGATTTACATGCACCAGTTGTAATTACATGCAACAATTAAAATTAGATGCACCAGTAATGATTTACATGCACCAGTTATAACTACATGCACCAGTTAAAATTAGATGCATCAGTTATGATTTACATGCACCAATTATAATTACATGCACCAGTTACAATTTACATGCACCGTGATAGTTTACATGCACCAGTTATGATTTACACGGACCATTCGAAATTTACAAGCACCAGTAATAATTTACATGCACCATTTACAATTAGATGTACCAGTTATACTTTAAATGCACCAGGTGTGTTTTTTTCAACTGTATTTCTATTATTTTACGCAGGCTAAAGCTTCTGTTTATCATTTTTGTAACAATTTTGAATCATGAATAATCATCTTCGCCATCTTTACCCTGTAATCTGTATTGTAGTCCACACTACAATGCTTTGGCACCGGCTGTCCTCTCATAATCTTTTCCATGTTCATGCAAACGAAGACACCACAGGTCGACGGACCCAGATTTCTGTTGTGCAGCTTCTATATATGACTCAATTTGAAATATTTTTTCACTAGGAGTATATTGTATACCCTTTGATATAGGGTCATCCTCAATCACTCTATGCATAGCTTCTTCGACATATTCTTTCTGTAAATTGGGTACGAGTTCAAATTCTTTTGTCAGCATACTTATAATAATTTAGAAAATAACTCTTAAAATGTAACGCAAATTACCAGTATTTTGGCCTTCTCAAAGTAGTGATCTGTTTCATCTTCCCTGCGTGGCCTTATTGAGTTGTAGTGTGTCCACTTTGATTCTTGCAAGTCAAATACGAGCAATGTCCAATTGTAGCTAGTAGTCACCGATGGATCCTCACGGCCACATGTGTTTATAGGAAAAATAAGGAATCTATATTCCATGGCTTGGGCAATCTTTCCATTTATTTGGTGTTTTGCTGCCTCTTCGCAATATATCTCTCGTGATCTCCTTGCAACGTAATGCTGTCAAGCAGCACGAAGAAATTTAATAAACATGATTTTTATAAGAAATTAAAATTAATAACTTGTGTTTTATTACCCAAGACAAGCAATTAAAAACGTAGTAAGTCTTCCTTTGCCCTAATTTCTCAATCTTCCTATCAATAAGGATGCTCCAGCAGTCAACAATCTGAAAGGTGTGATCAGACATTTTGCAATGAGTTAATTGAATATCAAGAAAATAGACAAGTGAACAACTCTTTTGATAAATCGTTTACATCGTTAGGAATTGAAAGTCCGTTAAGTATGGCTCCAATATATTTAACAGGTATTTGTTTTGCTGCCATATCGTCTCGCCAAATCACTCCCCTGCACACAATGATAAATTGCAACATTTATTGGTTTCATCTAGTTGAATTAATTTACTTTTTAAAAAAATAAAACAAGTCATACCATTGTCCATGATCATTGTTGAATTTCAGTAACCAATCTTGTTCTCCTTTGGTCGACCATTTGAAGATGACATTTCGTGGTTTGAACTTGAAAGGCTCGTCATCCTTATTGTCTTTAACGCGTGTTGCAACCTCAAAATTATCATCTTTACTGGATTTTTTGGGTTGATCTTTTTCTTTTACAGTAGAGCTTTTTTGTGTTGACCTCCTAGCCCTTTTCAAGGAGGGGTACGTATGGTCGCTATCTTTATGGGCCATTCGGTCCAATCTGTTCTTAATTCTTTTCACCATTGATGTCTGTGCCTCATTTAATTTCACGAGTTCTACATTTTCTTCGCTCAACATCATTGCAGCTGTTTTTGTGCTGCTCAAGTCGTTGTCAACTGCTTCCTTATCCTTTTTTAAACTTTCGATTCGAGCATGTAGTTGTGCAACGATGTTGTCGAGCTCCTCCTTTTGTTTCAGAACTTCGTTATTTCTGGCATGCAATTCTTTCAGCTCTTCTTCTTTCAGCATGATCATTGTTCTTGCTTCTTCCAGCTGTGTTCTTAATTCTGCATTGTCGAGCCACTGGACATCGTGCTCAGAAACAAATGAGTCAAATTTCACCTGCAACTCTTTAACTCATTTTCCCTTCTCATAAGTTCCTGCTTTGTTTCTTGGAGTTGGGTGGCCAATTCCGCTGATTGTATAAAATCTGGATTTTGAGTTGAATCCATTGGTTCTTCACTTGCCATATTCACATATTCATGAAATTCATCTCCTTCTCCATCAGTAGCAAACAAAAATTCCTCACCATAGCTTTTGTCAGCAACATTAAAGAGTTGTGTCTCCATCTCGTTATGAACAAACACTTCAACCAACATATCCTCATTGGACATGTCAACATCATCATATAAATTTTCGCCACGGGAATGTTCAGAAAGATCAAGCAGTACCTCAGCAATTGTTGGATCAGGGAAATATGCAACTTCTTCTTCTTCATATTCTCTTTTGTCAAATTCGGGTTCTTCATTAAGACTTACAGCTCGATGTTCTTGTCGTTCTGCCACAGATGGTTCTTTATTTTCAATATCTTGTTGCAGGAGTTCAGCTTCCTCAGTTGTCAGTGGTAAAAAGCTTTCCAATATCTGGTGCACCAGTTATATTTTCAAGCACCAATTATAAATTTCATGCACAAGCTATATATCATGCAACAGTTATCTTTCATGCACCAGTTATGATTATGATGCACCAGTTATAATTGTATGCACCAGTTATAATTGTATGCACCAGTTATGATTTACAAGCACCAGTTATGATTTTAATGCACCAGTTATAATTTACATGCACCAGTTATAATTTACATGCACCAGTTATGATTTTGAACCAATTATGATTTACATGCACCAGTAATGATTTACATGCACCAGTTAACATTTACATGCACCAGTTATCATTTACATACATCAGTTATGATTTACATGCACCAGTTATGATTTACATGCACCAGTTATGATTTTGAACCAATTATGATTTACATGCACCAGTAATGATTTACATGCACCAGTTAACATCTACATGAACCAGTTATCATTTACATGCATCAGTTATGATTTACATGCACCAGTTATGATTTTGCACCAGTTATGACTTACATGCACCAGTTATGATTTACATGCACCAGTTATGAATTTGAACCAGTTATCACTTACAGGCACCAGTTATCATTTACATGCACCATTTATGAATTACATGCACCAGTTATGATTTACATGCACCAGTTAAAATTTACATGCACCAGTTATCATTACATGCACCAGTTATGATTTACATACACCAATTATGATTTAAATGCACCAATTATGATTTACATGCACCAGTTATGATTTTAATGCACCAGTTATAATTTACATGCACCAGTTATGATTTACATGCACCAGTTATGATTTACATGCACCAGTTATGATTTACATGCACCAGTTATGATTTTGAACCAGTTATGATTTACATGCACCAGTTATCATTTACATGCATCATTTATGATTTACATGCACCAGTTATGATTTACATGCACATATATATAATTTACATGCACCAGTTATAATTTACATGCACCAGTAATAATTTAGATGCACCAGTTATGATTTACATGCACCAGTAATGATTTACATGCACCAGTTATAATTTACATGCACCAGTTATGATTTTGAACCAGTTATCACTTACATGCACCAGTTATGATTTACATGCACCAGTTATGAATTTGAACCAGTTATCACTTACAGGCACCAGTTATCATTTACATGCACCATTTATGAATTACATGCACCAGTTATGATTTACATGCACCAGTTATAATTTACATGTACCAGTTATCATTACATGCACCATTTATGAATTACATGCACCAGTTATGATTTACATGCACCAGTTATGATTTACATGCACCAGTTATCATTACATGCACCAGTTATGATTTACATACACCAGTTATGATTTAAATGCACCAGTTATGATTTACATGCACCAATTATGATTTTAATGCACCAGTTATAATTTTAATGCACCAGTTATAATTTACATGCACCAGTTATAATTTACATGCACCAGTTATGATTTTGAACCAGTTATGATTTACATGCAGCAGTAATGATTTACATGCACCAGTTATCATTTACATGCACCAGTTATCATTTACATGCACCAGTTATCATGAACATGCACCAGTTATGATTTACATGCACCAGTAATGATTTACATTAACCAGTTATGATTTTGCACCAGTTATCATTTACATGCACCAGTTATGATTTACATGCACCAGTTATTATTTTGAACCAGTTATGATTTACATGCACCAGTAATGATTTACATGCACCAGGTATCATTTACATGCACCAGTTATCATTTACATGCACCATTTATCATTTACATGCACGAGTAATGATTTACATGAACCAGTTATGATTTTGCACCAGTTATCACTTACATGCACCAGATATCATTTACATGCACCAGTTATCATTTACATGCACCAGTTATATAATTTACATGCACCAGTTATATAATTTAGTTGCACCAACTACAATTACATAATTACATGCAACAGTTATGATTTAAATTCCCCATTATGATTTAATGCACCACTTACGAATTCACGGTTTAGATCCTTCAATTCAATTGAGCTTAGCTTTTTGTACAAATCTACGAGATTCCATTTCATGAATCTGTGGAACAGATTCGCATCCACTGGATCAATTATCTTCGTTTTCTCGCATAGACAATACTATAAAAAAAAATGTTAGTCAATGTTATTAACAAACCAGGGATATTAATTGCAAAAAAAAATTTGTACGCAACGTACCGGTATCAACGGAACACAAACATAATGTTTTTCATTGTTGGATTCTATCAGGCTGCTCAATAAATTGTTTAAAATGTGTTCCGACCAATTGTAACTGGTGCATCTAATTTTAATTGTTGCATGTAATTACAACTGGTGCATGTAAATCATAACTGGTGCATGTAAATCATAACTGGTGCGTGTAAATCATAACTGGTGCGTGTAAATTATAACTGGTGCATGTAAATTATAACTGGTGCATGAAAATGATAACTGGTGCATGTAAATCATAACTGGTGCATGTAAATCATAACTGGTTCATGTTAGTTATAACTGGTGCATGTAAATATAACCGTTGCCTGAAAATCATAACTGGTGCATGTAAATGAAAACTGGTGCATGTAAATTATAACTGGTGCATGTTCGTTATAACTGGTGCATAAAATTGATAACCGGTGCATGTAAATTATAACTGGTGCATGTTATTATAACTGGTACCTTAAAATATAACTGATGCATGTAAATCATAACTGGTGCATGTAAATCATAACTTTTGCATGTAGTTATAACTGGTGCATGTACATAATAACTGGTGCATGTAAATTATAACTGGTGCATGTAAATGATAACTAGTGCATGATCATAATAACTGGTTCATGTAAATTATAACTGGTGCATGTAAATGATAACTGGTGCATTAAAATATAACTGGTGCATGTAAATCATAACTGGTGCATGTTAGTTATAACTGGTGCATGTAAATAATAACTGGTGCATATAAATGATAACTGGTGCATCTAATTTTAATTATTGCATGTAATTACAACTGGTGCATGTAAATCATAACTGCTGGATGTAAATTATAACTGGTGCATGAAAATGATAACTGCTGCATGTAAAATATAACTGGTGCATGTAAATAATAACTGGTGCATATAAATGATAACTGGTGCATCTAATTTTAATTGTTTCATGTAATTACAACTGGTGCATGTAAATCATAAATGGTGCATGTAAATCATAAATGGTGCATGTAAATTATAACTGGTGCATGTAAATTATAACTCGTGCATGAAAATGATAACTGGTGCATGTAAAATATAACTGGTGCATGTAAATCATAACTTGTGCATGTTAGTTATAACTGGTGCATGAAAATATGATGTTGCTTGAAAATCATAACAGGTGCATGTAAATTATAATTGGTGCATGTAGTTATAACTTGTGCATTAAAATATAACTGGTAAATGTAAATCATAATTGATGCATTTAAATTATAAATGGTGCATGTAAATTATAACTGGTGCATGTAAATGAAAACTGGTGCATGTAAATCATAACTGGTGCATGTAAATAATAACTTTTGCATGTATTTATAACTGGTGCATGTAAATAATAACTGGTGCATGTAAATTATAACTGGTGCATTTAAATCATAACTGGTGCATGTAAATCATAACTGGTGCATTTAAATCATAACTGGTGCATGTAAATCATAACTGGTGCATGTAAATCATAAATGGTGCATGTAAATCATAACTGCTACATGTTAGTTATAATTGGTGAATGTTAGTTTTATAACTGGTGCATGTAACTAACTGGTGCATGTAAATCATAACTGATGCATGTAAATCATAACTGGTGCATGGAGTTATAACTGGTGCATGTAAATTATAACTGGTGCATGTAAATGATAATTGGTGCATGTAAATCATAACTGGTGCATGTAAATGATAGCTGGTGCATATAAATCATAACTGGTGCATGTAAATCATAACTGGTGCATGTAAGTGATAACTGGTGCATGTAAGTTATAACTGGTGCATGTAAGTTATAAATGGTGCATGTAAATTATAACTGGTGCATGTAATTCATAACTGGTGCATGTAAATCATAACTGGTGCATGTAAATCATCACTGGTGCATGTAAATCATAACTGCTGCATGTAATTATAACTGGTGCATGTAAATCATAACTGGTGCATGTTATTATAACTGGTGGATGTAAATCACAACTGGTGCATGTAAATAATAACTGGTGCATGTAAATCACAACTGGTGCAATTTAAAACAGTCAATTTACCTTGATTCCCATCCTTAGCCGTAGCAGACAGAAGGGTGCCCTTGAATCTGGATTTCAGAAACGTTCCATCAAGGAATAACATTTGACGACAAAATTTAAAACCGTCAATACTAGCACGGAACGAAACAAACAAACGAGAAAATCGGTTGTTGTCGTAACTTCAAGCTTTACAAAACTTCCAACATTTATCGTTCTCACCGAGTGAACGTATGAATTCAGTTCTTGGAACGACTCATCATAATTTCCAAAAGCAATAGATCTAGCTTTCTCAACACTTCTCCATGCTTTATTGTACGTTATATCCAAGCCGTAATCTCTCTTCATTAACTCACATACATCGATTGCAGAGAAGGTTGGATTTGAAAACACTCGTTCCGCAATAATTTCAGATATCAGAACTGAACTCATCCTTTTTGATTTGTTCTTCATCACTCTCAGCCCACATGTGTGCATGTTTTGCAATTTTCTTATGTAGAAAGACCTATCTATTCTTGATACACTAGCATTCACAAACCAACCACAGCCCTCATCATGTTTTGTAGCACACTCGGCAATTACCCTATCCTTATTGTTTTTTACATAGTTGAAATCAAACCCAACCTCAACCGAATATTTACTTAATTCACAGCGAAACTCTTCTACACCACCACTAAACTGTTGCCCAACCTTACTAATATTCGATGCCCAACTAGAACACAACAACAACTTCTCTTTGCCTTTAGAATTACACATTTGAAGGTCAGAATCATATCCTGCAGATGAGTTACATCCATGTGCACGTAATTCACTTACATCACTATTTTGCCTAGTATCTCCGAGCACATCTGTCCGCATGCACCACCACATTGAAACGACACAGTGCCACCACCATCGACAGTCTGCCAATTCATACTTCCCGAAGAAACTCCATGATATGCATTTTTTTCATCATAAACATCAATTGTCACCAAATGAACATCTATAATCTTACACAGAATAAACATATTTCTCATATCATCATCATTACTCAAACAACATTTAGGATGTCCAGGTACAGAATATTTTAAAGTCATTGCATCAGAGTTGTAATCAAATCATTTACCGATTGCAATAGATTTTAACTCACTGTATGAAAATGTGGGATTCACATTCAAAACTTGCGTTTCATCTCTACATTTCAATAGAATCATAAATCCAAGATCCATCGTAACATATACGAAAGCAAAAAAATTCACAAAAGTATAAAATACATTCTGTGACTTCTCTAAATCGATTAACAGGAACGAAAACCAGACACGAATCGTAAATGCCTCGCTAAAACGATTCGATTGAAATTATAATCGATGTTTTTACTTGGAGAAAAGATCGAACATGAACTCAAAATTTCCCAATGCGCAGCCAAATAAAATTTCAAACTGTTCCATTAGATTTTAGGGTTTTCTCCTAAAAGGGTATTTTTGGTATGAAAATAAACCTTTTAAAATCATAAATTTGAAAAGTGGATTTAAATGAGAAGATATTTTTCCACAATGCATTTATTTGCACACTTTTTTAAAATGGAGATTTATATGAAAAACTTGTTTGGTAAGTGCACCTAAACCTAAATTTCCCAAAAAAAAATGCTATACAAAAATGCACACAAGGAACACCCACTTCCAAATATGGCAAGAAACCTAAAGTAAAACCAAAACAAACCCATTAAACGAATCTTCAAAAAATCCCGAACCAACGATCACGAATTGAATTCCAACCCCACTCAAAATCCCAAAATAAAAAGATCAAACTTTTCCCCCTTAATTTCAATCAAAAGTATACTCACATGATAACCTTTTAAGCACAGGTGCAGCAACTTATCTAAGAATCCAAGTACGATCAAAGAAAAGCCCAAGAAGCCGCAAGTATGCAATTCTCGCAGAGCTCTTAGTAATGCTCGACAAGGTAGCGACGTACAACACGATGCAAGGCACGGCATCTCTCTTCTCTAGCTCTACCAAATGATCGAAGCAAGATGTTGCAAGAAGCTAGACAGGACATCTGAATTTGATTTTTCATTTCTTTCAAGTATTTTTTAAAGAAAACTACTAAAACGAACCAAACTAAAAATTATTGGGTCTAGCCCAAACAGTCACATTCAAATTAGGAGTTAGAAGTGGGAGTCGGGTTCGGGTAATTGAGATATACCCGATCAGTCAAGATGTTCGGGTTTAAAAACCGATCGGGATATGCTTTAATCGGGTTTGGGATCGTGTGTAATTTTTTTTAACCCGTTATGCATTTTAATTTTAAAAACGTTTTTTGTGCAGTGCTTAGTTGACTACCCGATTACACATCTATACATTAGGTTCTCAGTTCTCACCAATCTCAGTATCTACACTCACACTTCTCCAATCTCTCACTCTCACGCTCGCCGCACTTTGGAGTTCCGATCTTCACTCTCGTTCACGTCTCACAACCACTCTTCACTCTCGTTCTCGTCTCAGCCTCTCAGGTCTCACAACCGCACTTCACTCTTTGCTCACGTTCTAGTCTCTTCGCTCACCCTTGTCGTCTGTTTGAGGTATGCGCACTTTTTCAAGTTTTGGGTATATATTGAATTTTGGTATACGTCCGAAACGTGAATTATGAAATGTGTATGTTTTTTTATTGCGTTTGTTTTGTACACTTTTTGGGCCGGCAGATCGAAATCAAATCATGGAATTGTTGAGTTGTGAATTGCTATGTGAATTGTGATGGTTTCGGTGGTGAAGTTTAATGAAGCTATTCTTGAAGGATTCTGTAAGGAATTAGTTGATGAAGTAAAGAAACTATATGATAAGAAACTCGTGCAGTCGTGCACTATGCTTTAGATTTTATGCAAACAATTGGTTTTTGTTATGGTTTGTTTAATTTATTGAAGTAATTTTTATATAGGCTCTTCGAGGGGCCTGGCCTCCAAGATTGAATCTGTACTCTGTTTCTTTAGAAAATGATCGATAGTTTCCTTCCCTTTCATCTCTAATAAATATAGCTATTTACATTGACTTATTCATAGCTAATTAACTGACCATGACTCCACTACCTACATTTACAATACCCACTAACACACAAATAACTACTTGGACTATTGGACCTTTACATTAATAAAGAAAGCCTTACTCCAAAATAAACAAGCCCATTACTTAATACAACCATCTATAACTAATAAAGCCCACAAACAAAAGCCCAAAGGCTGTCTTCTAAACACCAGCCGTAACAATTGCCCCTTGTTTCAGAAAACCTTGTCCTCAAGGTTGGGTATTCGCCGTTGCATCTCCTCATAATCAACCCAGGTTGCATCTTCTTGGTTCATCCCTTTCCACTGGACCAATAGCTCGACTCCTGCTCTGTTTCCTTTATTGACCAACCTGCGGTTCGGTATGAGTTGAGGTTCGGGTTCTAGGGTTCCTTCGTTGGTTATTCGTGGAAGCTCAGTTAGGGGTGTTGTGTGAGATCCCAGCATACTCTTGAGACACGAAACATGAAATACAGGATAGATTTGGGAGTTTTGAGGTAGCTCTAACTTATAGGCTACCTCCCCAATCTTCTGTAACACCTTGTAAGGCCCATAATATCTGGGTGACAGCTTGAGATTCCGTCGTAGAGCGACAGACATTTGACGGTAAGGTCGGAGTCTTAGGTATACTTGATCCCCTTCTTTAAAGGTTCTGTCACTTCTTTTTTTGTCTGCATACCGTTTCATCTTGCTTGAGCATCCTTCAAATTGTCTTGTACTAACTTGTTAATGAAATCTCTGTCTCTGAGAGTGTCTTCCACTGCTTGGATTTTGGTTGAGCCTGGTTCGTAGGGTAACATTCTCGGAGGTGCTTGTCCATAGACTACTTCATATGGTGAAACCCTAGTTGAGGTATGCTCAGAAGTATTATAAGCATATTCAGCTAAGGAAAGCCATTTTGACCAGTCACATGGCCTGTCACTCGAAAAGCACCTCAAATAGCCCTCCAATGTCTTGTTCATTACCTCCGTTTGTCCGTCCATCTGGGGGTGGTGTGCGGAACTGAGTAAGAGTTGTATGCCACTTAGTTTGAATAGTTCCTTCCAAAATTGGCTGGTAAAAAAAGGATCCCTGTCACTCACAATAGTTAAAGGAAAACCATGTAATTTAAATATGTTATCCATAAATATTCGAGCTACAGCTGTTGCAGTGTATGGATGAGACAATGGCATGAAATGAGCGTATTTGCTCAGCCTGTCGATGACCACCATGATTACTGTGTTCCCATTTGAAGGGGGTAGACCATCAATGAAACCCATGCTTATGTCTTGCCAATTCATGGTGGGAATAGGCAGAGGCTGCAGTAGGCCTGGTGGATGAATGTTTTCCACTTTGTTCCTTTGACATATGTCACATGCTTTGATGAAGTCTCGGACAGTCTTCTTCATTCCAGGCCAGTAAAACTCCTTGTTTATCCTTGCGTATGTTTTATAGATCCCTGTATGGCCCCCTAATGGACTGTTGTGGAATATTTGTAGGATCTTTTGCTGGAACGGCAGTAAGCTACCCAGATGAATTTTGCCCTTGTAAAGAAGCAAGTCATTGCGGATCTCGTACTGAGTTTGATCCAAGACCCCCTGATGTTAGTCGCTTAACAGCTTCTGTAATTGGGGGTCTTGGGGGTAAGTTGGTTTTAACTCATCTATCCAATGGGGTTGCAGAATACTTATGGCTTGAAGTTGGAGTGGGTTTACTTGATCATGGTGGCTTCTGGCTGTATAATATCTGTTTGGGAATTATTTTGTGTGCTTGCTGTTTGGTTTGTCTGGGTTATGTGTGGTTTAGCCATGTTTGTTTGGGGTATGCGGGACAGTGCATCAACAGCCTTGTTAGTTCTGCCACTTTTGTACTCGATAAAAAGTCATACCCCATTAACTTAGAGACCCACTTTTGCTGAGCTGGAGTTCCCACTCTTTGCTCCAAAAGGTATTTCAATGCCTGTTGATCAGTTCGAAATGTGAATGGTTGGCCTACTAGATAATGCCTCCACTTCCTTATAGCCAATACTAATGCCAATAATTCTTTTTCATAGGTAGATAGAGCTAGACTTTTCCCTTTTAAAGCTTGACTAAGATATGCGATAGGTCTTCCTTCTTGCATCAAAACTGCTCCCAATCCTTCCCCTGAAGCATCACATTCCACAACAAATCTTTTGGTAAAATCAGGCAGCTTTAAAACAGGGGGGCTTACCATTGTTTGCTTTAAAAAAATCAAAAGCTTTTTCAGCCCTTTCAGTCCACTGGAACGAATTCTTTTTGAGTAAGGCTGTTAAGGGTGCTGCAATGGATCCATATCCTTGTATAAATTTCCTGTAATATCCTGTAAGGCCTAAAAACCTCTTAAGGCTTTCAAATTCTTCGGCAACGGCCAGCTTAGCATAGCCTCTAATTTCTTGTGATCGGCCTTTACTCCTTCCTGTGAGATCAGATGGCCAAGATACTCCACCTCTTCACTTCCGAATACACACTTAGATAATTTAGCAAACAATTTGTGAGATTGTAGAGTTTCCAAAACAATCCGTAAATGAGCTAGTGATCTTTAATTGATTTGCTGTAAATCAAAATGTCATCAAAGAATACCAACACAAATTTTCTCAAGTATGGTTTAAAGACTTCATTCATCAAACCTTGAAATGTAGATGGGGCATTGGTAAGCCCAAAGGGCATTACCAAGAACTCATAGTGACCTTCGTGTGTCCTAAAAGCTGTTTTGGGAATGTCTTTATCCTGCATTCTGATTTGGTGATAACCAGAACGCAAGTCTAACTTGGAAAATATTTTTGCCCCATAGAGTTCATCCAATAATTCATCGATATTAGGAATTGGATACTTATCTTTTACTGTGTCATTGTTGAGGGCGCGATAATCCACACACATTCTCCAACTCCCATCAGCCTTTCGAACTAGTAACACTGGAGATGAGTAGGGACTTTGGCTCCCTCTTATGATTCCACTTGCTAGCATTTCTGCAACCAGCTTTTCTATCTCCG
Organism: Haberlea rhodopensis; assembly: GCA_907163345.1. Classification (NCBI taxonomy): domain Eukaryota; kingdom Viridiplantae; phylum Streptophyta; class Magnoliopsida; order Lamiales; family Gesneriaceae; genus Haberlea; species Haberlea rhodopensis. The sequence continues at coordinate 646,507 of CAJQUN010000006.1, forward strand.
TCTTTTGATAATAGGGGTATCTATAAGGTCGAATGCTGTTTGGTTTGGCTTCTTCCTTTAGCTCGATTTTATGATCATTGCTTCGGTTTGGAGGTAATCCCTTGGGTTCTGAAAATACCGCCTTGAATTCTTGTAAGATTTCTGGCGGGCACTTTGCTTCCTGGACAGTATCAACAATCCCCATGAATTGCAGCCAAATGCCTTTAGCTGCTCCCATTTTTAACTTTGGCTTATACTCCTTGTCCTCGAGAGTTTCTGGAGATGGTTTTATTCCCTGCAGTAAGTACTCAGTTCCCAAAAATTTAAATATCATGGTTAGTTCATTAAAATCCCATAATATTGATCCCAATTTCCTTAGCCAATCCATACCTAACACCACATCACACCCTCCCAGTGTTAATAGATAAAGATCAGTAGTACTCTTTAAATTTTGCATCTGAATTGAAACTGTCCTACAATAACCTTGGCAAGGAAGGCCATATCCATTGGCCACCTTAACTGTCAACTGGCTATTTCCCACTGTCAGTTTTGACCTCCTTGCTACATGGGGATCCACAAAACTATGCGTGCTGCCTGTGTCAATTAATATCAAGACTTTGTGTTGGTTAATGAGACATTCTATTCTCATGGTCTTGGGAAAGGGGGAGCCCGCCATGGCATGTAAAGATATGCCAAGGAGTTCCCCTACTTCCTCTCCTCCATCCTTATTGTCCTCCAATTTAATTATAGACAAATTACCTTCCCCCGGATCCATTTCTTCTTCCTCATTTCCGGATATTCCTTCAAGGAGGTATATTCTGGAGTTTTTACATTTATGTCCCACATGAAATTTCTCATCACAATTGAAGCATAATCCTTTTTCTCTTCTCTCTTGCATTTGGGAGGGAGTTAGTCTTTTTATGGGAAAAGTATTTCGGGTTGTGTTTGGAAGAATTCGATTTTCTGTTCTGTATGGTAGAGGAAGCAGTTTTGAAGGATGAGAAGATATCGGTGAGGCAAGCTTGGTGTTATATGTAGTGTTCTGTGAATTGGAGAAGTAGGTTCTTCCCATGGCTCCCTTAATTCTCCTTGTTACTTCCTCTTCTTGTAATTTGGCTAATCCAAAAGCAGCAGATAACATATTAGGCTGGAACATAGTGACCATGGTTTTTAACACATCTTTTAGTCCACTAATGAAAGTTGAAATCCTGAATTCCTCAGTCAACCCTTTAATTTTATTTGATAGGGTCTCAAATTGTGTTTGATATTCCTCCACTGTTGTTAACTGTCTTAATTTAGTGAAAGCCCCTATTGGGTCCTCAAAGGTAGAAGGTCCAAATCTTATCAGGAGGACTTTGGTAAATTCATTCCAACTCCCAATCGGTCCCGATTCTCTTAGCCACACAAACCAAGACAACGCCTTTCCTTCCATGTGGAAGAAAGCTATATCGAGTTTTTGATTATCAGGTGTATGGAAATACTCAAAGAATTGTTCAGCCTTAAGGATCCACTCCATGGGCTCCAAGCCATCAAACTTAGGGAAATCAAGTCTAAGGTTCTTGCATGTATTCCCACATTCCCTTCAAACATTGGATTAATTAAAAACTGACCTCGATTGTTGGAAGATCCCTCCCCATTTTGGCTATTGTTTTGATGCTAACTGCTCGTAACTTGTCGCTAAATTGCCCAGTTGCTGTAACACAGCCTCGAGCAAGTGTTTTTGTCTGTTTTGCTCCTCGCGCAGGTATACTGAATCTTCTTTGAGTTCTGTTACGGCTTCTGATAGGATTGCATTTCGAGTTCCTTCAACCATGTTGCAGGAACGTCGGCTCTGATACCACTGTTATGGTTTGTTTAATTTATTGAAGTAATTTTTATATAGGCTCTTCGAGGGGCCTGGCCTCCAAGATTGAATCTGTACTCTGTTTCTTTAGAAAATGATCGATAGTTTCCTTCCCTTTCATCTCTAATAAATAGCTATTTACATTGACTTATTCATAGCTAATTAACTGACCATGACTCCACTACCTTTTACAATACCCACTAACACACAAATAACTACTTGGACTATTGGACCTTTACATTAATAAAGAAAGCCTTACTCCAAAATAAACAAGCCCATTACTTAATACAACCATCTATAACTACTAAAGCCCACAAACAAAAGCCCAAAGGCTGTCTTCTACACATCAGCCGTAACAGTTTTCTTAATATCAAACTATTATTGTGGTCCAGCATAGAAACTATATGTTATATATGTCAAATTTTCCATGCAAAACTATGTTTTATATGAGTTTACGATGGACTAGGAAGGCAGTTTTTTTTTAAACAAAATGAGTCGGGTTTCGGGTACCCGATAGCCGAAACCAGATAATCGGGCCCGATCTTTTCGGGTTCGGGATCGGGTAGCTTTTCAAGTTACCCGAAACCCGAATACCCGATCCCGAATACACGATTACCCGATTACCCGACCCGATTCCCACCCCTAATTCAAATTAGATGCCCATGAGCCACCCCTTGAAGGGTGAAGTAGCACAACTCCCCTAAACATGTGAGAGGTCATGTGTTTTATTTCCCACTGTCCCCAACCCTATACTCAAAAAAAAAAAAGACGCCCTTAACAAATAGTGGATCTACTGGCCTTACAGGCTTTGAAAATTTTATATTGGGAGAATTTCAAGCTGGTATCATTTGGTAAAAGTTTTTTTTACAATCATTAAATCATTTAAGTCCATTTTCAGGTAAAAATGACGCAAATCTCCTCTTTCCACACACTCTCCTTTCTTTGTTTTTGTTATTACTAAAAAAAGAGAGTTGATTTTCTGATTTAATTTTAATTCGGCTTGAAAACTACAATGTATTTGAGATGGTTGATGAATTGTTTGAATGGAAACATATGGCACATACTAAAATTGGGAAGATGTAAATTTTGTGCACTTGGATAACAGAGGTCAAAGGGGCAGCGCCCATTGCTGGGGTCGGGGGTGGAGCTCCTGAAAGGTAAACACCATGATCATACATATTTTGGAAAGCATGCTAGATCATATATAAGGTAGCGGTGCACAGTGCAGGCGGGATGCGTGCACCACTAGACTCAATTTGTGCATGTATCTCGTGTGCTTCGGTGCACGTCACCTGTTTTTTTTTAAAATTATTTTTTGGGAAAATTTCAAAATTAGTCCCACAGGATATGCATTAATAGTAGTCCTAAACATTTATGACTAACCAAAATTCATCTTATAGGATATGGTTTTAATCAGCAATAGTCCCAAACGTTTAGGACTAATCGAAATTGGTCCCATATGATATATATTTAATCAAAAATTAGTCTCAAACCCTCTTTGAGTTCAATGTTTTCGAACGTTAAAGCACTTAACCACGGCGAAAAATGAAATAAAAGACCTGAGACTAGCCCACCTTATTGGTTGGGATAAAATTAGTACGGATGGCGCCTCACATTGCTCTCCTATGCGGGCGCGTTCCGCCTATACAAGTTCTGTTCATTTCAATTCAAGAATAGAACCTCGTCCGATGAGATCACTTTTGATGAAACACAATTTCTATGTGACCAATTTTGATTAGTCCCAAACGTTTGGTACTACTATTGATTAAAATCATATTCTATAAGATCAATTTTGATTAGTCCTAAACGTATGGACTACTATTGACCAAACTCTATCCTACGGGACTAATTTTAGGATTTACCCTATTTTGTTTTTTATTCAGGGCCGGTGTTTGAAACCTATTTTATTCAATGTAGCTTATACCATGTCATAACACGAACAACTTTGGTTTTGTTCTCCCGCCTGTGCAGCCCAAATCCTCGCCCTTCCACCCCATACCCCCGCCCCAACCACCGGATTCCTCCTCTATACCAGCTTCGAACACCACCACCACCACCACAACCCACGGTCGTGGCAGCCATGGGAAATCGCAAAAAAAAAAAAAATAGCAATACCTGTTCTGGTCTTGCAGCTGAGAAGCTTTGGATTTCTGCTTTGTTTTCAACTTTTCCTACGATCAATGAACCTACGAATCATACGGGGGACATATTTGAGTTGATTTTCATCGATTCTCAGGCATCGAAAGGGCTATAACTCTCAACCCTCTTTTAATTTTCGCCATTTGCTTAGGTTTGATAGTTTTATTGGTTAAAGTTTTTTCAGCCTTTAAAATCAGATTCTGAGGATATGAATACATGTGATGTTATAAGGTCATAGTACAAAGTATATGATTCAGGAGACGGCCAGGATTACCCGAAGAAGGATATATAATAAATAACATAATTTGTCCATGTGTTTTTATCAGAAGATCTGAAAGTGAATTTCCATTATTGCGGTATATGTGGACAACCTAAATCTTGTGGGGACTCCCGAAGAGCTAACAAAGACCGCTAATTATTTGATGAAAGAATTTGAGATGAAAAACCTTGGTAAGACAAAATTTTGTCTCGGCTTACAGATCAAACATTTGCCAGATGGAATCTTTATCCATCAATCAACATATACAGAAAAGATACTTAAATGATTTTATATGGATAAAGCTCACCCATTGAGTAAACCTATGGTTGTTCGTTCACTAGATATAAAGAAAGACCATCTCCATCCTCGAGAAGAAAATGAAGAATTACTAGGTGTTGAAGTGCATTATCTTAGTGCCATTGGAGCTTTAATGTATCTTGCAAATTGTAAGCTTTAATGTATCTTGCAAATTGTACTAGACCTGATATAGCATTTTCAGTCCACTTATTGGCAATATATAGCTCCGCACCAACACGAAGGCATTTGGAACGGCATAAAACACGTCTTACATTATCTTCACGGAACAACTGCTATGTGTTTGTTTTACTCAAATAATTCAGAACCACAATTAGTGGGTTATGCTGACGCTGGTTATCTTTCTGACCCACATAAAGAAGATCTCAAAGCGGGTATGTATTTACTTGTGGTGGTGCTGCAATATCATGGCATTCGGTAAACATTAGCAGCTACTTATTCAAATCATTCAGAAATTCTGGCATTGCATGAAGCAAGTCGTGAATGTATATGGTGAGGTCAATTGATTTATCATATTCAGGAATCTTGTGGGTTAACTTCACAAAGAATTCACCAATGTTGTATGAGGATAATGCTGCTTATAAACACAGATCAGAAATGGCTACATTAAATGTGACCGAACGAAACATATATCACCAAAGTTTTTCTACACTCACGAACTATAGAAGAATGGTGATATTGACGTTCATCAGATACACTCAAGTAACAACTTTGCAGATTTATTCACTAAAGCATTACCAACCACAACATTCAAAAGGATGATTCACAACGTCGGACTGCGTCAACTCAAAGATCTCTTGTCAATTTCAGGGGGAACGTGATAACTTTTGACAAGGCAATGTCTCACGCTCGCAAGCTTCATATGGATATGCACTCTTTTTCCCTTCGACCAGGTTTTTTCCCTCGAGTTTTATTGGCAATGTTTTTAATGGGGCATATTCCATTATTGTTGGACATGCAAGGGGGAGTATTATAAACAAATTGTATATGAAGTTCCATAAGTCATAACGTAAGTTCCATTAATATCTTGTAACTCTTGAAGGCATTAAGTCATGTAAAGTGACTTGTAACTCTTACCTCATGGTGCTATATATATCAAACGGTTTTGCGACAAATAGTAAGAAAAAGATATATACAAAGTAATGAATAACTTTATCTCCCATCTATATTGATCTTGTAATTTTCTTTTACGTTGTGTTCAACACTAGCATTTTATAATAGTTTTCAAATAAAAATAAATATTTACAGTAGTTTTCAGCCTCTGAAATACGGTTTTTAAATTTTAAATTTTTTGTTAAAGTTTCCCAAGTCCTGGTGAGTTGTATATCTTGGAATTATAGGTTATTTGTGATGTTTGGATATGTTAAGTGTTGGGAATTTTTTAATTATGAATTATTTAAAAATTGGATTGTTCAAGTTAGAAAGTCGGTTACTATTCTCCAGAGCTAGTGATTCACGAGTCTGAGAAATTAGAGTATGAACTCTGAATATTGTGTCAAAACCATATCATCACACTGACACACCTTGTATCCAACTTTTCATACTGGTCCTGGAAATATTGTTTTAGGGCTGCAGAGTTCATTCACCATAGATGTTGCTTGGAGATGATGATGGAGGAGAAGACTTGCATGTTTCAATTCCTCGTGGTGGTCCAATATATGTTACCAACATGGTTAGTCCAATCACTAGAGTACCAGACTTTGAGACTTCTGTATTTCACGAACTTCAGGTATCAGCTCCAAATCTTATACAATATATACACAATCTCTTATTTGTTTTTCTATTCCTTTCCTAGTTAAATGAATTATTCAATTTTCATATCATGCTATAAATTCTTAATGTTTTTACTGTAATTTTTTAATGTTTTTATGTTTGTGTCATTCTTTTCCTAATTGTAGAGTTTGAAAGAAGAGCTAGCTAGTGACGTGTTGGAGGCGTGCGAAGAAATTATGTAAGCATTGGACACCACCTTTTTATTGAAATCATTCCTCATTTTTTTGCCAATCCATTCTATTGCCATTGTTAGAAGCTTCGACACAATTTTGTTTATACTTTTTTCCTGTTGCAGCAGCAGTTCTTGTGCTTGACCTCTGTCCACATTGAATTATCCGGTTGTTTTGACAGTTATATCACTTATTATGTTGACTCTTGAGCATTTCTTGTCTTTGACATTTGTCTATATTGATTCATTTTGTTATTCTGCATTCTAAAGTGCTTCTTGGTCTTTGGATGCAACCTTTTTTCTACACATTTGTTAGTTCACATAAGAAACATAAATTTATGACATCATAAACCTGTTAGGGGTGATGTATTCCATTTTTATGTTACTATATATGACTTTGTATTACTAGCTATTAAGTTTAATTGTATTACCTTGAAAGTATTACATACATGGATCTTTAGCTAGTTTTCAGAAAAATTATGTTCTTTGATGTTTGGGTTGTAAAATGTAGTTTTTTTTTTTTTTTGATCAGACAAATAATTTTATTAGAAAGAGTACTAGGAGTACTCCAAAAGTTACAAAATTAGCTAAGTAAAAGTAAGAGCCAAAAAACTAGAAAATAAACCTAATTAAGCAAACAAAACAAAGGTTCTCTAATCCAATCTGTTAGAGAATAAGAAAATTTTCTCAAATTTTTAATCCAAAACCAACTCCGGAATCTGATAAGTTCCAAACTGTCATCACACCCTTCCTCGGTAGCTCTGAACACTTTTTTATTTCTCTCCAACCAAATTGTCCAAATCACCGTCTGCTTAATGGCTGCTCAATCTGTAACCGAAAGTTATCAGCAGTTATTGATGAAGTCCCTTGAAGGATTTTAATTTTTCCGTGACCAATAAAGTTTTTGTTGTTTCAGATGTTTATCATATTTATTTTCCTGCATTCTTTGTGCTGTGTTTCCATGGTTTCTTTAAATTTCATACATGTTTTGTTATTTTCTATCCAGGCTTACTTCTTTGTCATTTTCCATTGTCTTGTTTAGTTTACAAACACATTAGGAAAATAGGAGTTGTGCAAACATCTGCCATTGTTGCCAAGATAACTAGTTAACATTGTTGACGGATATAGGAGCTGTGTAAACATTCTTGTGCTGTGTTTCTATGGTTTCTTTATTTTTTATGCATGTTTTGTTATTTTCTATCTGGGCTTATTTCTTTGTCATTTTCCCTTGTTTTGTTAAGTTTACAAACAGATGGAGGAAAATAAGAGTTGTGCAAACGTCTATATTTTTTCTTATTGAAGAAGTAATTTAGAAACTGTACTTGCCAAGATAACTAGTTAACATTGATGGACTCATGCACATGTGCTTGTTTGTTGTGAATATTTCGTTACTTGTCTGACTTAAGCGCCTGATGTCTGACATCTGTGCCTTTAAAAGGGTTGATGAACTCAAAATAATCAGTGAGGATGAGTTAGTGAATATGGCATTTGAAGAAGCTTTCAAGGTAAACTGTTTAGTTTTTTTATTTGTTTTACTGCTTGGCTAACCTCCTGACGTTCTTATGGATGATGACCATAGGGTGGTGAGTTGACTGTATACCCTCCACAAGATAAGGAAGAGCATTTGAGTCTCAGGTCAGTTGAGCAAACTTAGATTTGATCTTATGATTGACAGTATGGCATATTTTTTTAGATTTAGCATCTCCATTACTTGATTCATTTCCCCTACCACCAGTGAAGGTGCTCGAGTTTGTTACCTTCTATAGTTCATGGGTAAATATACAAATAAGGTTGATATGGTGCCAAGGCTGATTTAACTGGAACAGGATCTGTTTCACTTCTATACTTTCGTCGGCCTGCTTTTTTAGTGTTAATGGGTTGTAGGCAACAGTCTATGTGGTCTGAGAATGTCAGTAAGAACATTGAAGCTCTGGGTCGTACTACCTGGCTAAGCAGTGTCAAAACATTGTACTATATGATTTTTGCCCTCAAATTGATTAATTGGAGTTTCATGTGTCTAACCATCAAGCGATCATGGGGCTCTCTATTTGAACTCTGTTGTAAGTTGGGGCAGTTTTTTTATGGTTTAAAGAGTTGTAACTTTTGCAATGCTATATTTGATATGCCTTAGTTAGTCATTCCTCTATGATGCATGAATAGTCCCAAAAGTGGCCATGTATCGTGTCATAGCATGTCGGATATATACTTAATGGAAATATGTCGGATTCATTTTACATGCTTAAATGGAAGTATAGTTCAACAGAAAAGGGCGGACATTGTATCCGACATGGTCAATGACGGAATCTTCATTGTATCCTATTTTTAAAAAAATTGCCTTATCTCATATCTGTATCATATAGGTATCAGTGTCTCCGGTCCCATATCCGTGCAACTTAATCATTCATCATCTTTTTACAATGTTGAATTTATTGTTACGTAATTTTCATGCTTCTTTTTATTCAAATAGAGTTTTGGTATATCTGGTTATTAATATGATTTTTCAGGATGACAGATGATAGTGGTGCATCTAGCCTTGAGCATGCTTGTTCGCAAAGATCAGAGAAAGATATGCTGGCAGTAGTTCCATTTGTTCCTCTTGGAGATTCTGATGGTATAAAATCAAATGAAAAACCTACAGGGAAGAAGAAGAGGAGACGTGAAAAAAAGAGCAACTCTCTTGATGTACGAATGCATAATTTAGTGGTTCAGCTAATGTTTTTCTGCTTAAGCTCAATTTTAATACGCTTCCTACTAGGAAATCTGCATTGCAAAGGTGGAGCAGCTCGCTAGAATTAAACAGAAACAAGAAGAAGATAAAGCATCCGTGAGGCTACATTCGTTCAAGTACGCCTACTGGGAATTCTTTATGCATGCTATTTTAGATATATTATCCTTCCTGCTTTTTATGCTGAAGCTGTCTCTTGATTCAGTGGTAGTTCCAGGACCCCTGACTGTGGTACACTCACAAAGAAAGTTGATATGATAAGATCACTGAAATCTGCAAGTGTTTCAACTAAGGTTTGCTTAACACAAATGCCATTTTTTCACTCTCAGTGCAGTTATATGCCTTGCGCGACATCTAGATAAAGTTGTTGGAAACTTGCATAAGAGGGAAAAAAACCACTTTCCCTTTTTTGTGTGAATAAAAAAGGATTTATGCGAAGTGATTTTATGTAACAATTTTCTTGAGGAAAATTCTATCTTCCCTTTAAATTAATTTCTCCCCCTTAATTTTATAATATGGATTTCTTTAGAAAAAATATGTAATGCAAATCATTTCATGAGATTGAAAATTAATTTTGAAAAAATCTACTCATGTACCATACTTCTTGATCTTTACCTCGAATGCTAGTACGATTTTCCATAAGGAGCACTTTCTCTATAACAATTGTTAGGATTCCAAACTCGGTGCTTACTTCTTGTGACTATCGGGCAGTGTGGGGGTGACGTCGGTCTAGAAATGGTAGAATTAAAAATTATTAAGGAGACTTGAGAAATCATTCAAAATACAATAGACACGGTAGAGGTAGTGATAATTGCCTCTGCTGAAAATGCATATTTAAAATACCTTGACCGGATGAGTAGAAAAGATAAATATATAGCAGCAGAAATGTAAAATATAGTGTTGAAATGTTGAAATGAAAGACTCATAGTTGGAGAAATATTGAGAGGAAAACTCAATCACTTTTTCATTATATTCAAATCAGCAGAACAAGTAATATATAGGAGGAGGTAGCAACAAATCTGCTATTCATCCCTTTATTTCAGCAACAATCTAATCCCTTAAATCAAGGAAATAAATCCTTTATTTCAGCAACAATCTAATCCCTTAAATCATGGAAATAAATATAGAAACAACTAATCAAAAGAAATCAGATAAAATGAAAGATTGAAATTATGTGAAATTAATCCCTAGAGTTTAGGGATTAATTCCAGAATTCAATACTCCCCCTCAAGCTGGGGAATAGATGTCAGCTTGGATGTTAATTCTTCAAACTTCATTCTTGGAAGAGCTTTTGTTAGAACATCTGCCACTTGAAGGTGTGTGGGTGTGTAGTTTAAGCTCAATATTCCTGCCTCAGCTTTTTTCTTTGATGAAATGACGATCCAACTCCACATGCTTAGTTCTATCGTGATGAACAGGATTCTTTGCAATGCTTATTTCTGCCATGTTGTCACAGAACACCTTCATTGGTTCTCCTGATGTAATCCTTAGCTCATCCAACAACCTTTTCAGCCATATCCCTTCACATATACTTTGAGCTAGCGCCCTATATTCAGCCTCGACACTGCTTCTGGCAACAACAGACTGTTTCTTGCTAAAGTTACCAAGTTTCCCCATACATATGTGCAATAGCCGGTAGTAGATCTCCGGTCTGTAATAGATCCTGCCATAGTTATTAAAAGCTCACATAGCGCGCGCTAAAGCTCAAGGCGAAGCAAGGCCCGGGTCTTGCGCCTCGCAGCGCCATGCGCCTCGTGTTTTGGCAAAGCGCGTGCTATGTGCGTTATCTGCGCTTTTTCAATTAGCCAAGGCATGCGCTATAGCGCGCCTTTGCTAAGGTTGGACTTTAAATTTTAAAAATAAGCCTAAGTTAAAGAATATTAGGGTTAAGTTAGATAGTTTTAGGATTACTGTTACATAAAGTCTTGTTGCATAAACACTCCAGCCTCTTGTCGCCTACAAAGGATAAGCAGGTTGATGTGTTCAAGTGCTCTATTTTTCTTTCTTCAAAATTACATTGCATTATTTCATTTCCTTTTTTCGTCTCAAATTATTATTTATTTTTGGATTGATTCTCCTTTCTTGTTTTATATTTTCCTTCCTTCTGTGACAAAGTTCATCAGTCATCACAATCGTCAATGAGTTCATTCAATCAAAGTTTGACAAACACTTGAGAATATAACAAAATATAAATTGCTAAGCTATTAACATTGCTAAAGCATACTGCTAAGTGTTGTTAATGAGTTTGATTAAATTTTATGGATACTTCTGATGTATTAAAAATATATAAGCTAATGCACGTTACTTTAGTAAAGCGCTCGCTTCGCGTCGCGCTATGTGCTATAGCCCCAGGACCCCTTTGCGCTTTAGTGCGCTATGCGCCTTTAATAACTATGGATCCTGCCCAATCTGCATCTGAGTAGACTTCTATTCCCTTATTGGTTCCTTTTCGGAAGAATAGACCTTTACCAGGAGTCATCTTCAAGTATCTAAGAATCCTGTAGACTGCTTCAAGATGTTCTTCGTTCGGCTTGTTCATAAATTGGCTTACAACACTTACAGGGAAACCTATGTCTGGTCTCGTGTGAGATAGATAAATGAGTTTCCCCACAAGCCTTTGATATCTTCCGGTGTCAACAAGTGGACTTTCTTCTTTGAAACCAATTTTATAATTTGATTCCATTGGAGTGTCTACGGGCTTGCATCCTAACATTCGAGTTTCTTTTAATAAGTCCAAGGTGTATTTCCGCTGGGAGATCACAATGCCTTTCTTCGAACGAGCTACCTCCATGCCTAGAAAATATTTCAGTGATCCTAGATCTTTGATCTCAAATTCCTTTGCGAGTATTTCTTTTAACAAATCCATTTCTTCAACATAATCTCCTGTCATGATAATATCATCGACATAAACGATGAGGATAGCAATCTTCCCGGTATAAGAGGTTTTTGTGAATAGGGTATGATCAGCTTGACCTTGAGAGTAGCCATGCTTCTTGATTACCTTTGTGAATCTATCAAACCACGCTCTAGGGGATTGCTTGAGTCCATACAAAGACTTTCGGAGCTTACAAACCTTGCCAACATTGTTTATTGTTTCGAAGCCCGGAGGGATTTCCATATATACTTCCTCCTCCAAGTCACCATTGAGAAATGCATTCTTCACATCTAATTGATGTAGAGCCCTGTCTAGGTTGGCCGCTAAGGAGAGCAAAACTCGAACTGTATTGAGTTTGGCAACGAGATCAAAGGTTTCTTGGTAGTCAATGCCATAGGTTTGGGTGAAACCCTTAGCAACAAGTCTTGCTTTACGCCGATTTATACTTCCATCAGGATTATATTTGACAGTGAAAATCCACTTACATCCTACTGGTTGTTTCCCCTTTAGGTAAATCTGAGAGTTCCCATGTACCGTTCCTTGCAAGGGCATTCATTTCTTCTTGAATAGCAACCTTCCATTCAGATTTTGCTAGAGCATCATGAATACTTTGTGGAATATCTACATTGGATAGATTAGTAGCAAATGCTCGATATCTCGATGATAAACCAACATAGGAAACAAAATTGTGGATAAGATGTTGTGTGCATGACCTCTCACCTTTTCTCAAAGCAATTGGAATATCAAGATCATCATTAGCAGTAATATCTGAAAGAGTGTTACCTGGGATCTCTGGAGCTGGATTCGAATTGGATTCCTGGTTTTGCTTAGGAAGCGTGTGCTATATTTATTCTTGGGGTATTTTCCTCCTTGAATAAACAATTAGTTCTTTGTTTACTGCAGTTTGTGTGATTGAATTGGTCAAAGGTGGAATAGGACTTGAGATGGTTGATGAAGTAGGAGTTGCCAATGATGGAATAATGGTTGGAGTGTCAAACCAAAAACTCCATTCTTGCGATTCTGACTTCTCCCCCTGAATGGGTGTTTTTGGATAAAATGATTGATTTTCAAAAAAGGTAACATCCATAGATGAATAAAATTTTCTAGTAATAGGTGAGTAACATTTGTAACCTTTTTGAGTGGGTGAATAACCAAGAAAGAGACATTTGATGGCTTTGGGGTCAAGCTTGCTTCTGTGCTGTTGATGTATATGAAAGAACGCCGTGCAACCGAATATTTTTAAAGGCAAAGATGAAATGGTTCGAATATTTGGATAGGATAGGAGAAGGGTTTGGCAAGGTGTTTGATATTTGAGGACTCTCGATGGCATTCTATTAATGAGATATGTGGCTGTAAGAACTGCTTCTCCCCGGAAATGTTTGGGAACATTTGTGGTGAACGTGATAGATCTAGCCACTTCGAGTAGGTGTCTGTTTTTTCTTTCCGCCACACCATTTTGTTGTGGTGTGTCAACACAAGAGCTTTGGTGCATTATTCCTTGATCCATCAAATATTCACCAAGTATAGAGTTGAAGTAATCTCGGGCATTATCCGTTCGCAGCACCTTTATTCTTGTCTGAAATTGCGTTTGAATAATCTTGTTGAAATTTTTGAAAATACTTCCTACCTCTGATTTCTCTTTCATGAGATACACCCAAGTTACACGGGTGTGGTCATCAATAAAAGAAACAAACCACCGAGTTCCTGAAATGTTATTGATTTTACAGGGTCCCCATATATCACTATGGATGATTGCAAATGGATGAGATGTTTTATATTCTTGGGCAGAATAATTGGTTCTCACATGCTTGGATAATTGACACACTTCGCATTGGAAAAATTCCGAATTGATATTATTGAACAAAGTTGGAAACAATTTTTTTAGGTACTGGAAACTTGGATGACCTAACCTATAGTGCCACAACAAGATTGCACTATTATTATCAGATGAATCTGGAAAGGAAACAGTACTTGCAGCTAGAACTTGCTCTCTCGGTTGATTAGACCCATTAAGGAGATAGAGGCCCGCACACTCCTTAGCATTGCTAATCGTCCTCCCCGATTCCAAGTCCTGAAATTCACAATAGTTTTGGGAATTAGTAACACAATTCAAATCTTTGGCGATTTTGCTAATGGACAACAGATTGCACGTCAAATTAGGAACTAATAGCACTAATCACAATATTAGGTCATTGGTGATAGGAACCGATCCTATCCCTGCTACTTTAGATAATGATCCATCGGCAATTCTAACCATGAGATTCCCGGTACTTGGGCTGAAAGTTTTGAATAATTTAGCATTACCGGTCATATGATCCGACACACCAGAGTCTATAATCCATGAGTTGTGTTCCAGCTTCCGGGTGTTCAAAGCCATGGGAAAATTACCTGTCTCAGCAGTTGAACTAGCTCCTATGACATTCTCAGCAGTTTGAGTGGTTTGTTGGCAGAACATATTTTGGAGAAGTTCCAATAGTTCTTTGCTAAAGAGTGTGGTTTCAATTGAAGTTTTCTCCTCACTGTTGGTCAGGAACCCTTGTCCTTCAGGTGCTGTTTTTGATTTCCAGTTTGCTGGCATGCCGTGTATCTTCCAGCATGTGTCTTTGGTGTGTCCAGGCCTGCGACAGTGATAACACCAAGGTCTTCCTTGCTTCTTTTGACGATTATCTGGGGGCTGATATTGATCCATGAACAGCCACTGCAGATCCTTCAGGTGCTGATTGTGGGTTTTGATCCATCATGATTCTTCTTCTATTCTCCTCACGACGAACTTCAGAGAAGACTTCTCGGAGGCTGGGAAGAGGTTTGGTTCCCATTATCCTTCCTCGTACATTGTCCAGATTTTTATTCAACCCCAAGAGGAACTTATAGACACGTTTCCTTTTGAAGAATCTGTTTGTATTTGGCACCATCCGATGGGCATTTCCAATCATATATTTCAAACATATCCAGTTGCTGCCAATATCGAGTAAGAAGATTGAAATATTGAGTGACTGGGAGATCGTCTTGGTGCAGATCATGGAGGGTACCTTCGATTGCAAATAATTCCGCAGTATTGTCGTTAGTCGAATATGTTTCTCTTACGGCTTCCCAGATTTCTTGTGCAGTTTCGTAGAGAAGAAAATTCTCCCCTATATCATTGGTGAAATTTATCAACCATGACATTACCATGTTATTTTCTACCTTCCATCTTTTGAATTTGGGATCTTCTTTTTCTGGAGCAGTGACTATTCCGGTGTTTGCCACATATGAACATCATGACAGATTGAGACCATTGAAGATAGTTTTGGCCATTTAATTTATGGCCAGTGATGGGAAAATGAGAAATATCGGTAGTTCCAAGGCTGTTTGGAACTGTGATATCAGAATTTGATGATTTTTGGGTAGCCATTCCGGTGGTTGGGCCGTATTTGGGCATATGAGAGAGTCCCTCTTTTTTTTAAAAAAAATTATGAAATCAGAGAAAAGTGAAGAGACTAGGGTATCGAATTCCCTAGCTCTGATACCATGTTGAAATGTTGAAATGAAAGACTCATAGTTGGATAAATATTGAGAGGAAAACTCAATCACTTTTTCATTATATTCAAATCAGCAGAACAAGTAATATATAGGAGGAGGTAGCAACAAATCTGCTATTCATCCCTTTATTTCAGCAACAATCTAATCCCTTAAATCAAGGGAATAAATCCTTTACTTCAGCAACAATCTAATCCCTTAAATCAAGGAAATAAATATAGAAACAACTAATCAAAAGAAATCAGATAAAATGAAAGACTGAAATTATGTGAAATTAATCCCTAGAGTTTAGGGATTAAATCCAGAATTCAATATATAGCAAGTAAATAACGGTATATTTTGAGCTTTGAAGGTTGAATCCTTTTAGGAAGAAGTGAATCCTTTCGCTCATCTCTTCTACCTTCTGGAAGGAATCAATAAATGATCTCGAACATCACCGACTGCCGCTACACAAGATTTATACAGCTTGGTGTGTAGTCGACATTCCTATTGGGCATTTACATTATCTCGTCTTTCTATCTAAATCATCTCTACAAACATTATCAGACTGGACCATTGGTACAGGTAGCTAAGACAACCATTCTCTGGCATTATATTTATAAACCACCAAACTACTGGAATTATGCCTATAGACCTCCCACTTTAGTTTTATGTCAAAGCTCACCTGACAAATTGCACACATACACACATATATATCATTTAAAGCTTATATGCAAAGACATTCCTCAGCTGATTTGATATGCTCATCCATTATTTACATTATGGTTTAGACAGTCATTCAACACAGAATATTTTCTGATGCCTCTTTTCATGTGAAAATTGAGAAAAGTGCTTGAAAATTCATTGGATTTGCCATAAAAGTATTGAGATCTACCTCATCATCTTTCCCTTTCTGTAAACTTTTCCTTACTGCTATTTATGGGCCCTGTTTTATTTGTTTTCTTTGCATTGAAAACCAATGAAATGATTGTCCATCTGAAAGTGGTATTTCCATCCATGAATTGCAAAATGTAGCTGTTTCAGTTTTTCTATGAACGTTTGAAATGCTTGGCAGGTTAAACCGTTAAATACCTGTGATAATATTCCAGTGCATTTTCCTGAGGTCGTACTGTGTTTGGAGGTTTACCATAACAAACGGACTACGTTGAAGGTAAGTTACCATTTACTTCTTTGTGTCTGAAGTAGAGACAAAGTGATATGCTTAGAGTTCGACCGAATAACATATTGCCTACACACATTCTTAAGATCCTTGAACTGTGTATTGCGTATTTATCTCTACATCATAGCAACACAGTGAAAATCATCAATGGTATTTGTGAGAAAGACCCACAAGACATTATCTCATATAGTGACTTTGTCAGTCTAATTTACACTTTGCTCCTATTAATGAATCTCCATGGCATATAACATGAATGTTTGTTGCATAGGTAATGATTCCTTTTGTTTTATCTGCTACTTTTCGCTTTGCTGGTACAGGGTGCGCCACTGTGGATATTATGCTTATTGTGATTAATTTGAAAGTTTTTTTTTTTTTTTTGGGATTTTGACCATTGGGGGTAATCACATGAGATTTGGAGTGAACCAAATTATAAAATGTATGGTTAAATGTAAATTATTGCATTTTCAAGACTGCAGCGTTATTTGCATTAAGAGTGACTAAAGTACCGTGTGAATGACGATGAACTGATTGATGTGATTCACAACATTATTTTATCTGATAGGATCTTGTAGAATAAAGATCGTATATAGTAGCAGTGTAGCACTTTGTGAGCTTGAATCATTAAAACGATGTTTGACATTATTGCAAATTGTTGCACTACTGATCATTGTATATTTATACGAAATTACTATATCTATGTGAAGCCTGAAAAATATTGTATCAAATATTTTCAAATGGCATTTTTCCATTCGTTTTTGTTAATTTTAGATGGCAGTATTTGATTTGTAGTAATGTCTTGTGGATATGTTAGATTTATATCATGTAATCCACATCCAAATTTGTTTAAATTAAAATGAATCGAGGCTATATCTAGTTGGAATTAGAGTGACTGTGGATTAAAATGCCCAAAGAAGCCAACTAAGAAGAATCTGCACATATTATTGAAAGAAACTGACTCTAATTTTATCCCTCAATTTCAACAACTTAAGAGTATAGAGTTGAACTACAGTTATGTGATCGGTTGTGAAACTAGGAGCTGGAAAATCCATGGTTGGTGCCTAATTTATAGAGAGAGAAGAATGGTTTCAAGGCATGAATACAAGTTTTATTGCTGCTGAGTAATAATTTTTTTGCCATCTATATTGTAATCTGCTACTGGCTGAGAGCTGTATGTTTTATTGCTTCTACTCTCCAAACTACTTATTGGGTACGCCGATTTGGGTCGTAATAATTTTCAGAGCAGTTTCACTGTTATCCTTAAATTCCATTTATCTGTGATATGTGAAGGCACCATAGACTTAAAACAAGTAATACGCTTATAAAGCTTGTAATATTTGATTACCTATTCTGTTTTAGTTTCTTTAATATTTTTTGACTGATTTTACTCACGGGTAGCAACTGATGGCTTTTTGTTAACAACATTAGACTCAAGAGTTTCTGGTTCTAGGACGGCAATTTTTGACTGAAGTTAGAGACAGAATCTACTGTTTGACAGATGAGATAATGGATAAGGCGGGGGCGGTACAATCCTTCAGGATACTTCTTTATAGAAGTAAAATTCGCTAATCTCTTGGAGATGCCATTGCCTTGTCTCTTAATGAGCATACTTTAACTGGTCGTTAATTTCAATTACGTGTTTGTAGGATGTATTTTACAATGACACGAGGAAGCCCTCTGCCATAGACTATAGTAAGCCCATACTTGATTGGCTTCAAAACTCAAAGAATGACGCCCTTGAAAAATGGGAATCCATTTTTAATGGTGAACTACAACAGAAGCAAAAGGCTCTTTTGGGTGATGAAAACAAACGGCGGTTGCCTCTGCCTCGGTTGAGATATCTTCACATGCACACTACTAGATTCTGTGACTTGAGACTTCAACTTGGGGCAGGATATCTATACTGTCATCAGGTACATTTTTGCTTCTTTATTAACTTTCATATTTGCTATTTGTGATAGATAACATAGCATAATGACTTAGTTTAGCATAATAATGACGATAAGGATTGAATTTTGGTATCCTTAGGGAGATTGCAAGCATGTGTTTGTGATACGGGATATGAGGTTGATACATTCAGAGGATGTACAAAATCGAGCTGCTTATCCACTCATGACATTTCAAACCAAGTTCCGTTGCAGGAAATGTTCTGTTTGCAAAATTTACCAGGCGCAGAAAGTGACTGTGGATGACAAATGGGCGCCGTTGAATCCATGCTATTTTTGTGATGTTTGTTATTACATGCTTCACTATGAAAATGGAACTCTTCTCTATACCGATTTCTCTGTTTATGATTATTATCACGAATAGCTGTTATTGAAACATGAATTTTTTATACAAGAGTTAAAACAGTTCTTGAAGAACGGAACCATTTTGTTTTGAATTTTGTTGACTTCTACATTACCCATCCTTGCTCAATCCCCAATACTCAGCGTGATTTCTTGAATAGCAACCCCCAGTGTCATGCCATTAGAAATAGAAAACCTGAAACCCGCACGTAATCGCTGGATTCTTAACCAGAACCTCGTATCAATTTGGTGATATAAGCTTGGACTGACACAAGACTGAATATTGTGATAGCTTGTGTCGTCGGGATCGAATGGATCGGAACATAGAATGACTACCGATCAGCCCGAGAATTGGCAATGGTGTAAGCCGATGTAACCAATAACATGTAAAACCAACGTATTTCACTTTTTAAAAATCATTTTATTCTTTTATAAATGGATCTGTTTCTATTTCTTTTCCTTTTTTTTCAAGAAATTTATAAATGTTTCTTTACTTGGCTAGTTTGTGGATGATTCGATTTTCATGTAATGAAGTAATTAACTTAGAGGTATTTTGGTCAAACAAAAAAAAAATATAATCTCTATTAAAAAACTGTGTTGGAAATTGACCAAATGGATGAATTTGAAGTATTTTTCTATTAAGAACTGTTGGAAATTGACCAAACGGATGAATTTGAAGAACTTGGAAAACATGGAAATGCATTTGAGGAAAATGAGTTTTAACCATGATTGCCCACATGTTTAGGCAACTATTTTTTATTTTAATTAATGAATTAACTAATGAATCATTAATTTGAATACCTAATAAATGATTAGTTATATTCGACATTCTATCCGTATACCCTTACAAGTACAAGTACATACTGCATACATAAATAAGATTTTAAATTGCATCATATACAATTCTTCGTCGTTTCTAATTTTTCTCTAATAACGAGGGAATCCGAAGTCGCTATCATTGAGATGTGCACTAAAAAAACCCACGAGTTGACGTAATAGCCAGCAAACCATGCAATAAGGTAGACCACACTAGGCAAGCCCGATGTGACAGGATCATACCGAGAAAGTATTGGCAGGAGGAATCGAACTCATGATCTTATAATTTCGAGCTCACCTATCTGCTCCACCATTTAGGATACCCCCAAGGTCATCGTTTCTATTTTGATAATGTCATTGGGTTGGTGCTCACTCTTTCAAGACCGTTATTTTCTGTGTGTGGATTGCCATAAGGTAAACTTTGGATATGGGAAATAGAACAATCATCATGCTTAGTGCTTAAATCTGCTTGGAACAATTGACAATTTTATAAAATAAAATAAATTTATAAATATTCATGGAATCGATTTAAATATCTTTATGGACATTCTTCACCACAATTTGCAAATGTTCCATCATATGTTAACATAAGAAACCAAATAATTCTGGATACGTACAATACAATACAGGATTCATTCATTCATTCTTTTTTCTTGAACTCTGTGGTCATAGTCTTCTAAAAACATGGAAGAATATAAACAAAAAATGTTCAATTGTCAATTTGTCTCTCTGAATCTTCCTTCCATGAGAGCTTCACCCCTTCACGACTAAGATATTTTTTCGTCTTTTTCACTCGGTACATTTTGGATTGCTTGTTCCCTGGTCTCCATCTCTTAGCTCTTGTCTGGTCATAGTCTACTGTTTGTGCTTTTTGTCAGGCTATACTATTTGGCTCTTATGGGGTGGGTTCTTAGTGCACATGCTTTATTGTTCACGACGTTTGGTTGGGCTTGGACTATTGAAGTTAGTGGTTTCGTGCATCAAGAATTGTTTCCCTTTGGTGTTTTCTTGTACGTTGCGGATATTGGATACGAGAGTTTGTACGCTTGGTATTTATTATCAGTTATTGATTCTCGTCTATCCTCATGTATACCTACTTACATGGAAGGCAGATCCCTGCTTCGACGCTACCGTGGCCTGCTTGGTTTGAGGGGACCCTGCTGGTTCTAATTGTCCATGACCTCTTCTGTTTGCGGTCATCCACATCTTTTGTTATACCCGATCCTCCTAGGCCTATTAGTACAACTTTCAGGGGATTTGTGTTGGTTATGTTTGGCGCCCGTCTCTATCGCTGGTTTTGTTTTGTTTTGTTGTGGATCCTAACAGTTGGCTGGATCTCTCTTGTAAAAGTTGTTAATTAATATTATATATGTTCAAAAAAAAAATGCAAGAATATATTTTTAAATGGAAATAATGTATAATTTTAATTTATAAAACAAATATTAGGGAGGTGAGATTGTGAAACGTTTTTTTGATAATTGTGTGTGTATATATATATATATATATTGGTTAGAGAAAGGGTATGCAAACCCTAATTTTCAAGGAAAATTCAGTCCGGTAACTTTTAGGGAACAATAATTCATCATAGTCTAGCAATAAAACATTAGTTCATCTGGGTCCTCTTGGTTGAAATGATATCAATAACCCCATGTGGTCAATGTAGTCCAAGTGGTTCACGCGGTCCAACCAACTTTTAATTTAATTGCATCCTTACCCTTGAAACTTGTTTTAAGATCAAATATACCTCTGTATACTATTCATTATCTTCTTCATCATATTATTTTTAAACAATAGTATTTTATGAACATGAAATTCAAAACCCTTATCGAAGAGCATGCTAAATAAATAACAAGCTCATCATATTTCTGTATTACAATAAAATTTTAACAAACTGAAATATGCCATTTTGACCGTAACAACATCGGGTAAGATGGCTTGCAAAGCCACCAGTCTGAAAATGACTGCCCCTAGACTATTTTACGAATGACTCTTCACCATCCAACTTCAAACGCCTTGGGTGAAGTTAGTCTACAAGTTATCCTACTCCTTCAGAAACCACACATCACACCATAATTTATTTCCTACATTAGGGCATAAGGTATAACCAGATGTAAAAAAAGAGTTAAAGAATCTGGGAGATAGATGAGAAAAAGCCTTCGTTTTATTCTGAAAATACTTATAATATTTATTACGCTAACACATCTCCTCCTGGGAGGAGACTAACTTGTTTAGTCCTCCCATATGATGAGGCTGGACTCGAACTACATATAGAAACTGAATTACAAAACCGAATTATTACAAAGAAAGAAAGAAATAATTACCAAGCTATGAAAGTTGATATGATTACAGCTTGGAGACTACAATATTTATTTGTGAGAATGGAGAATTTTTGATGTCCTTAGCTTCCCTCATTGCATGGCCTTATATATGCATGAACCCGAGCTTCAAATGCGGATTACAAACTTTTGTTGAATGTTAAGTACCCCCGTGAGTGCGCCTTTATCTCGTGGGCAGGAATCTTTTGTCTGAGTGTGCCAACTTTTCTTATGAGTGGTCTGAGTGCGTTTAATAGTCCACACCTTTATCCTTTGTGGGGGGAATCTTTACATTATTGATTTTTCTGGTCCCCGAGCTATAGGAAAACATGCCCTCTTATCAGCATGACTTTTGTCTTTTCTTGCTTCCTATCGGTCAGGCTTGGGTCGGCCATTCCCGAACTCTGTTTCTTTCTGTTCTGGACACGCCTGGCAAACCCGATCTTTCCATCGACCTATGTGTGCCATGTTGCAGAACTTTCGATAAGTTTCTTTACTCATCGGAATCTTGTAGGGTTGAACCTTGGGCCACAGACAGGCACTTCTAGGGTTCAAATTAACGAAGATTTAGTTTCTTCTCCTATGCAGGATTACTAACGCACTTGGGAGAAACTGATAACCGGACGGGGTATCAACCCAGAAAAATAATTGTTGATATCTCTGAGAAATATCCAAGGGTTTATACTCTTTTCCCAAAGAATTCTCCTCTTTGTTTGAGTTCTTCAGCAAATCCTGTAGTAGTTCATGTCATAGAATTCAGTAAGAATGTTCCATTGGCTGAATTTTGGAAGAACTTGAATAAAAATTTAACTTTGTCCATCTCGGTTGAGATAGACCCAAAGTCCCCATGTTCGTCTAGTTGAAGCTTTATTTTCTGTTATTGCTCTAACTAATACTGGGTGCGTCATCCAGGTAACGCGGTCCTGATATTTTTCAAGGCGTTACTGTCTGGTTGTTTGAGCTTGATGAAATGAAAAGCTTCCATGAAGCCTTTCTTTGCTGGTTCAGGAGCTGCACTTATCAAATATAACTCCAATACTTCTCATCTGGTCAGATGTGGATTATTAGACCATGTCTTGTGGACAACTTCTCTAATCCATTTGGATAGTATGAAAATTTTCGAGAAAGCTGATGCAACAGTATCAATACCATCCCTGTACATCGTTTGGAAGAGTCAATACCAACCGAATCAACCTATCAATCAATGTATAAATGTTTGACTTTTTCGTTGTAACCATTGTCTGACACAAGTGATGACGAAGAGAATCAAGTTTCTAAAATTTTGAGTGACGAAGCACATCAAACTTATAATGATCCAACTGTCTCTCAAAATATTCTCTTTCCTCCTTAGTAAAGTCTCGAAAATAGAACTTATCAACCATAGAACAAAAAGCGTATGGTGAAAATGATTTGAACCCATCGACTAGACTCAGAGCATTACTAAGTGTAAGCAGTTCCATTATATTATCTGAAAATATGTAATTCAATTCCATCAACTGAAAATCTATAGCAATATTGAATATATCAAAATAATAGTGATCACATAATGTTCTATTATTATTTTACTGACAAGAACGCTTAGTACCTTGCATATAGCGGTCATCTAAGTGTAAGCAGTTCCATTATATTATCCGAAAACATATCATTCAATTCCATCAACTGAAAATCTATAACTACATTGAATATATCAAAATGATACTCATCTTGGAATATTCTGCATCCTCATCTACTTAAATAGTTGGGATTAGTTTGAAACATGTCTTGTCAGTGAACCAAACCTTCAGTCGTCCTAAATAATACTTTCTTTGTAGGAAGCTTTGACTTCATAGTAACACATTACATGCATTGAGTTGCTCAAGTTTAATATGACATTGATTTTTTTCATATAAAAAATTATTTTTCGACTGTCATCTTGCAAAACTTGTTCCGAATTAATGAACAAGATTATAGACTTTTTTTTCTTTCTGTTCAATTTTCTTGGAATTATCATTCATTTTTCTAACATGTGATGTTATCCTAGAATAATGTATATTATCCTTGCAAATTCTTGTAGTACTCAATCACTTTTGATCGGTTCAACACACATAAGTTGATCATTTGATTTTTACCACCTCACACCCTTGAGAAATTTTGGATTATATTGAAACATCTTTCATACACGATATTACATCTATCATTGATTAGTTTGACAAAGAAAATCCATTTAAAACTCAAAACTCTTTTCTATCACTTTCCTATGTTTAAGAGACCTTCATTAGAGTACGTGTCGAGAGACAATAAAGGAACTACCTGTAAACTAGGCGTCAATTCGATTAGGTATGAATTCGATCAAGACTACTCGACAACTTTTTTTTAGGACCTATAGTAATTCAAGGAAACTTAAATGAAACTATGAGGTATGAAGAAATCCGACCCGGGATCGTGGACTGCTGAGAAGAATGATTATTTCATACATCAAAGTCCAATAGTCAAAATCATAGGGGGATAAAAGTTACTTGGGAACTGAAAGAAAATATGTGAGAGAAATATCTGTATCTCTTTCAAGATTAAGATGACTCAAGTTTCGAGAACGAAACTTCTAATAAGGAGGGAGAGATACAGATTAAATTGATTTGAATCAAACTATATTCTTGAAATTTTGATGGTAAAAAAAGTAATGGATGGCTTGTGAGTTCATCAAGTACAAATTAATCCAATATAGTTATTGAATTATTATATCACATATATTATGAATATTTCATTTTGTATCGGGAAAGAGAAATAAAAGGAGGGCTTGAATTTACTGTATAGTCTAGAATATATACATTAAGTTTGATATCACCAAAATTTGCGGTGACTTGCTGATATCAATAGAGAGGGGGTTCACCTCTCTTTCTTTTCCAATACTCAATATAACGGCAGGGATATCAGTAAATATCTTCTGCAATGACCTGAAAATACGAATCAATAGTGAGAAGGGTGCCGGAAGTTTTTCCGGCGGGTCCCCTCCGACGCTCAAGTTAGGCGAGATAATATGAGGAGATATATGCGGTATGTAAAGACAATTATGAATTAGAGAGATAAATAATTGATACCCCAAACCTGGTATTTATAGGCGGAGACCCAAGAGTTATCACGCAACAAGGACTCCTTCCATGTTTATCCAAATCTTACCCATATATGTTAAGATCTTGTGAATACAATCAAATCCCTGATATAGCTCCGCAGATCTAGGACTTACCTAGCTTAGGGGATTTAGTTTCCTTGTTGTGCACACGTACCAAGCCGGGGATGAGAAGAGCTCGGCCCATGAGTCCCCAAAAGAGGTAGCCTGACCGTTCAGCGGTGGACCAACAGGTGGGGGTAAACACGTCGGACAAACAGGTCGGCCACATGAAATAGCTCAGAACAAGAGGCGAGGTCTTTTGAGGAAGGCAAAGTAATACAAGTTAGATCAGGTCGGCTAAGCAGGTTGTGGGCATATTTAGGAGGTATCACAGTCCCCCCTCCCTGTCGAGCTGACGTCGCAGACCAGAAGCTCGTCTGCGTCAAGTTATCCTGCTGAGCCGACCTCCTTTGATATATAACGTTTAGGCGGGAAGTAACGGCTACTTTATTTTGAATTTTTTAAAAATTCCGACCGTTGGGTGCGTCTGTTCGTATTCCGAGGTAGATCCTGACCATTCAATGATTCAGAGATCAACGGTCAGGATTCGGGGAAGCTCCCTATATATATGATACGCCGGGTCCCTCATTATCCGTTTTTTTTGCAACTCGTATCAGTTCAGCTCCGACCTCTTTTGCCTTGACTTATTTTCTATTTCTGAAAACTTCTAGGTACGTCTATTCTCCGCCGTTTTATTTGAAAATGTCTTCTTCTTCTTCTGACCGATTATTTCCTTCTCCTCTGACCGAAGAAGAACTTAAGGCGGTGGATCGGTATGGTTCCTTCTATCCCTCAGGGGTTGAAATCCCCGAGGGAGTTGTACGAGCTGAGGAGGCTGTACAAACTGAGGAGTTTTTTCAGGCCGACGAAGGTGTTCGGACTGAGGATACTCAGGGCGCTGGGCCCTCTGTCGGACATGAACTTCAACTGGCTGAGTCCAGCCCTCAGCACAGATTGGAATCCCCTACTAGTAGGTATCCTTGGTATGAACTGTACGTCCCTGCCTTGGATGCTTCTGACGAAGCCCATATACGCAAGCTTAGCCAAGCCTCTCCTGACCATGAATTTATGTTCCCTTCTACTTCTCAAAGAGCGCATCAGCCTCCCAGAGGGTTATTATACCTTCTACCGTGGGCAACTAGAGGGTGGTTTACGTTTTCCTCTTCCTGAGTTCTTTCAGGAGTTCAGCTCTTTTTATCAGCTTAACCTTAGTCAATTCTCTCCCAACTCCTTCCGTATTTTATGCAGCCTCGTAGTCATTTTTAGGGCCCTGGGGCTACCTTATGACCATCCCACCCTTTCTTATTTTTTTCATATCAAGAGATCGGACGAGGGGCCTTGGTATGTGACAAGCCGACCTGGCTGTTCATTTCGTGGGGGGGGGGGGGGGGGGGGGGTATCCTAGTAAAGTTAAGGATTGGAAGAGTTATTTTTTTTTTATGTTAAACCTCCTCAGCCATGGTCGTGCTATACTGACTGGGTAGATTACCTCCCTTGCTCTCCCCTCTCCCACCCAAAACTTCAAAAAGAGCTACCTCTACTTAGATGTGATGAGTGTTATAGGGCGCCACTGCTTCAATTCATCTAAGCTATTGGAGGATGAGCTCCTCTGTTTCGCTGGGCTGAGTCCGGCTGACATAACCTTAAGGGGGAGAGCTGGTATTACTGTAAGTAATCCAAGAGCATACAACGCAGCGGAATAAAATTTTATGGATTACTAAACCAGCAGATCTATACATAGGATTCATATCGGATAAAGGAATAACAAGTGTCTTACCCTTGTAGCGTGTTTTGAAGCGAATCCACGGAGCAGCACCACGTCCTACGCCTTCTCCGAGTCACTAGCAAAACTTAATGGGTTTTGCCTCAACGGTATCCACACGATCAAATCGGGTGAAGGGAAAGTTTAAGAACAAGTTGCTAGACAAGTTCTTAAACCAATATACACGAAGCAAACTCGATTCACAATCGAATGATGGCACAATACCACCAAGAAACCACACGGCTATGATGGAGGCCGAGAGTTCGAGATGGTGCGGCCGAGAGCTTCCAATATTTTAGGTTGAATGATATTAAATTGTATCTTACAATTAATTCATAAACTTGTATTTATATTAAAAGGCTTTTAATTAAGGTTCAAGACTTTCTTAAAGTCTTATGGGCCCAAACCCATGATTTAATTAAAACCTTTTAATCACTTAATTAAGACTCTTCTTAATTAATCAATTCATCCAATGAATTTAATTTCCCTTCTCGATTTAATCTTTTGTGCGACCCGATAGGATCTGTAATGTTGGCAGTGACATAAAATCTCATTTTATGTCGCAAGCGTTGAGCGGTATCTAGCAACACATCAATGCTACCCAAATTACAAGAATGTCAATGACTCGACATAACCTCTAGAACTTGTGATAATATTAATCATGTAACTCAATCCCTTTGTCCTTTGTGTTTAGATTGAACACGAGTCATGGAATAGTCATACTCGTATATTCAATCTTTATTTCTTGATCCCCAAGTAGAACTAGAATAAACGAATAAGCTCGATATCTCATATCGACTCATTCGAGCATGGCCATGCATTTTAGTTCTCACTTGATCAAGGGCCAAACACATCTCCTGTTATATAGGAGGGACAAATCCTATCTCGATCAGTCAACATCCCTCTACATAATTCGTAGTGTATCCAATAGTCGCCTTTATAGAATAACCTGTTACGGGTAACGTCTGACGATATCAAGATACATAACTCCTTAGTTGGGATCTCTGATGATCACAAGTCGTAAGGATTACATACATTATTATCACTATGAGAATTGCATATGACGATCATATAACTATCCATGTTGCATTCTCATGGTGGGTCTGTCCAGTACATCGTTCTCTAACATGTACCCATATGTTGATTTGATATCTCATATCAATGAACAATTCATCGATCAACACATACTAGTCTCAACGTATTATCATTATCCCTATTCATGATAATACTTGACTAGGGACATCTTTTAAGAATAATACAATATTATTCTAAGGACATTAACATATATATTAATTCACATTGCACAGTTAAAAGAATAATATATAATAATGAATTGCCATTCATAAAATCATATTACATTGTATGTCACAAACAATCATCTAATGATGTGTCTTAGGGCATATCCCAACAAATCTCCCACTTGCACTAAGACCACTCAGACATATACCTAATGCCTAGAGATCTAGTATGACGATCATGCTTCTGCTGTGACTGTGGCTTCGTCAATGGGTCAGATACATTATCATCTGTTGGTACTTTGCATATTTTAACATCTCCCCTTTCAACGATTTCTCGAATGAAATGGAAACGCCTAAGTATGTGCTTGGATCTTTGGTGAGATCTTGGTTCCTTAGCCAATGCGATCGCTCCATTGTTGTCACAATAGAGTTCTATCGGATCTTTAATGCTAGGCACCACTCCAAGTTCAGAAATGAACTTCCTCATCCAAACAGCTTCCTTTGCTGCATCCGAGGCAGCGATATACTCAGCTTCCGTTGTAGAATCGGCTACTGTTTCTTGCTTTGAACTCTTCCAGCTCACAGCACCTCCATTAAGGCAATACACATATCCAGATTGCGATCGAAAATCATCTTTGTCGGTTTGGAAGCTTGCATCAGTGTAACCCATTACATGAGCTCTTCCTCACCTCCATAAATCAAGAATGTATCCTTAGTCCTTCTCAAGTACTTCAGGATGTTCTTGACAGCAATCCAGTGACCTTCACCTGGATCAACTTGATATCTGCTCGTCATGCTCAAAGCATACGATACATCGGGACGAGTACATATCATGGCATACATGATAGATCCAATAGCTGACGTGTATGGAATCTTTACTCATGCGTTGTCTCTCATCTGGTGTTGAAGGACACTGTTCCTTCGAGAGATAAATGCCATGCGTCATAGGCACGAATCCTTTCTTTGATTCTTGCATGCTAAACCTTTTAAGCACCTTGTCTATGTATGTACTTTGACTTAGACCAAGAAGCCTTCTCGATCTATCTCTATAGATCTTGATTCCTAATACATAGGTGGCTTCTCCCAAGTCTTACATCGAAAAGCAATTCCCTAGCCAAATCTTACAGATTGCAAGGCAGGGATATCATTTCCAATAAGAAGTATGTCATCTACATACAACACTAGGAAAATGATTACGCTCCCACTGACCTTCTTGTAGACACAAGGTTCATCTTCGTTTTTTGATAAAACCAAACTCTTTGATTGCATCATCAAAACGAAGATTCCAACTCCGAGAAGCTTGCTTCAATCCATAATGGTAGCTTGCATATCTTTCCAGCATCCTTTGGATCGACAAAACCCTCGGGCTGTGTCATGTACACATCCTCGAGCAGATTTCCATTAAGGAAAGCTGTTTTGACATCCATCTGCCAGATTTCATAATCATGAAATGCAGCTATTGCAAGTAAGATCCTTATGGATTTAACCATGGCCACTGGTGAAAAGGTTTCATCATAGTCAATACCATGAATTTGTTTGAATCCTTTTGCAACCAGCCGACCTTTATAGGTTTGTACGTTACCATCCATATCGGTCTTTTTCTTGAAAATCCATTTGCACCCTATGGGTCGTACCCCTTCAGGTGGATCAACCAAAGTCCATACTTGGTTTGCATACATGGATTCCATCTCAGATTTCATGGCCTCTTGCCATTTCTCAGAATCATTGCCCATTATAGCTTGTTGATAAGATGACGGCTCATCCTCATCAATAAGTAGTAAGTCACCTTGTTGAGTCACAAGAAATCCATATCTCTGTGGCTCCCGGTGTTCTCTTACAGACCTACGCTGGGCTTGTGTCTCTTGAGCAGGTGTTTCTTCCACAACAGCTTGCGGTGCCTGCTCTGTTTCCATCTCAATCTCAGGTTCAGTGTTTTCTTGTGGTTGAACTTCACTAAGTTCTATTTTTCTCCCACTGGTTTTTCTAGAAATAAATTCTCTTTCAAGAAATACACCAGTCCGAGCAACAACTACTTTGTTCTCGGTGGGATAATAGAAATAGTATCCTTTCGTTTCCTTAGGATACCCCACAAATAAACACTTATCAGATTTGGGTCCAAGTTTGTTAGTGGCGTGACGTCTAACGAAAGCCTCACAACCCCAAATCTTCATAAAAGACATACTAGGACGCTTCCCAGTCCATATCTCATATGGTGTCTTTTCCACTGATTTAGATGGAACACGGTTCAGTAAGAAAATCGCTTGTTTCTAGAGCGTGTCCCCAAAACGATATCGGAAGATCTGCATGACTCATCATTGATCTAACCATGTCTAACAAGGTTCGATTTCTCCTCTCGGATACACCATTCCATTGTGGAGTATACGGAGGAGTGAGTTGTGGGACTATCCCACACTCCTTTAGATAGTCATGAAACTCTTGGCTTAAGTATTCTCCTCCTCGATCTGATCGAAGGATTTTGATACTTTTGCCAAGTTGGTTTTGTACTTCATTCTTGAAATCTTTGAACTTTTCAAAGGTTTCATGCTTATGTTTCATTAGGTACACATACCCATATCTACTGAGGTCATCAGTAAATGTAACGAAGTATTGAAAACCACCTCTAGCTTGTGTACTTATTGGACCACATACATCACTATGTATTAGTCCCAATAAAACACTTGCCCTTTCAACATGTCCCTTGAAAGGGGCTTTGTCATCTTGCCCATTAAACAAGATTCGCATGTTTCATATGATTCAAAATCAAATGAATCTAATACTCCATCCTTATGAAGTTTAGATATGCGGTTCTCGTTTATGTGGCCCAAGCGACAATGCCAGAGATAAGTCGGATTACAATCATTATTTTTAATCCTTTTAGTATTTATGTTATAGATAGGTATATCAAGATTTAATACATAAAGACCATTCACCATTTGTGCACTAGCATAAAACATATCATTTAAATAAATGGAACAACAGTTGTCCTTTATAATAAATGAAAATCCATACTTGTCCAAACAAGAAATAGAAATAATGTTTTTGGTAATTGAAGGCACAAAATAACAATCTTTTAAAATCAATGATAAACCAGAAGGCAAAGATAAATGATAATCCCCTATAGCTAATGCAGCAACTCTTGCTCCATTTCCAACTCGGAGATCAACTTCGCCTTTCGCCAACAATCTACTCTTTTGAGGTCCTGCACATTTACACAAATGTGAGATCCACATCCAGTATCTAATACCCATGATGAAGAAGTAGATAAATTGACTTCTATAACAAAAATACCTGAAGCGGAAGTCACACTTCCTTTCTTTAGATCCTCCAGATATACTTTGCAGTTCCTTTTCCAATGGCCGGTCTCACCGCAATGGAAACAGTTCCCTTCCTTTGCTATCCCTCCCTTTGGTTTCAGTGCAGAAGACTTTGGCTTAGATTTAGCAAAGACTTTCTTTGCTTTCTTGTTGCCTTTAGCTTTGGCCCTTCCTTTGCCCTTATTCACAATAAGGACATTTGTGGCCTTAGTCTTCTTAGTATTTGCTTCATATGTTCTCAACATACCAAGCAATTGTGGTAGAGTCTTTTCCATGTCAGTCATATTGTAATTTACTACAAATTGACTGAAGCTCTCAGGCAACGATTGCAAGATCACATCGGTGGCCAACTCTTGGTCCAATGGAAACCCAGCTTGTCCAGATTCTCAATGTACCCAATCATCTTGAGCACATGAGTTCCAACTAGGCTTCCTTCTACCATCCTGCACTGAAATAACGCCTTAGAGACGTCATACCTCTCTTGTCTTGCTTGCTGTTGGTACAACTGCTTTAAGTGTTCGATCATATCGAACGCCTCCATTTCCTCATGTTGCTTCTGAAGCTCAGAGTTCATGGTGGCAAGCATGAGGCACCCAACATCAAGTGCGTCACTCTGATGCTTCTTGTAAGCATCTTTTTCAGCTCTTGTAGCTGTTAGGGGAGGTTCTCAGCGGGCAAGGGTTCCTCTAGGACATATTGTTTCTTTTCTTGTTTGAGGACTATCCTCAAGTTCCTATGCCAGTCTAGGAAATTCGTCCCATTTAATTTGTCCTTCTCAAGGACCGATCGCAGTGATAAAGTGCTAGTAACGTTGTTAGTTGCCATGGATATCTACAATATAAATATGCAAAATAAGTTTATGATTTAAATCATTTAACATGGTCTTATATTAAATGATACTCCCACTATTTTGTTTAAAAATATCAACCCTCAAAACCTTTAGTGGGCCAAGATCCATATTTCACTTAATCTTGAGTTAGCTTTGGCTAATCGCCCAAGACTCGGTATTTAGGTAGACAACACTTTGTCAATTATATCACATATAATTCTTGGATAGTTGGACGAACAACACTTTGTTCAATTCATCAAATGATTATAATCCAACCCATGCCTCTAGGTTCCCAATCCTATTGAGATAACCTAGTTAAGTCGTACCCAATTAAAGTATAACGGATATCACTTTTATCCTTTCGCGCCTTACTAAGATTGCCACGGTGCTTTGCTTGGCAAACCCACACATGTACAATCGAAGTTATTGACGAGTACTTTATTTTGGAAGGCATCTAAAACTTAAATTTTAGAGGGATTTATTGATCTCATGATTAATTTGATAATTTAAAATATGTCCACTACATATAGTTGTATACATATCTACATATATGTGTAATACTATTATCAAACTAAAACATAAGATAAATCATGCATCAACATACATAATTAAACGTGACATGGTTATAGCCCCTACTATGGTTTCTCAAGCCAATGAGAAAATCCTGAGTCAACCTAAGGATTAACTTCATAAGCACCTTCCTTTGGCTCCAATTTGTGAATGGCCTCCTCATCCCGGCACGATGCTCCATCTTCATTGATCACCATCAATAAAATAAAAACTACTATTTACAAGATATAGAATTCCTCGATTCACATTCGAGGGGAACATAGGGGGGGATTACATTTAGAATGAAATAGAGAAAGGCACGACACGCAGGTCGTATTATAAATTACAAACATCCACAAATCCTATCTAATAGGTCAAAGGGCTATAACCACGCACCATGCTCAAACAACACATAAAGCATGCATTAACATTTAATTAATTAAATTCTAAACATTTTAAATTTAATTCTAATTAAAACTGTAAAATAATTTTTGAAAAATTATCGTACGCTCGGGACATCACATGCCACGAACTTAATGCGACAGCTACGAACCACCATGGTTCGAACCAACCAACCACCCGGCTGGACCAATTATGGGCCTAGGGTTCGAAACTCTAGCCCAGACATGGTCCGAGCGATGGCATGGGTGTGCGCGCCGCTAGGGTTCCAAACCCTAGCCGCCTTGCACCATGTTGGTTTTTCATCGAGCCAACTTGCTCGAAACACAAAATCCACGAGCCACAAGCCACGGTCCAACCATGGACGGTCTCATGACGGTGACGGCTTAACCATCTCGAGCCAAGGGTTCGAAAAACCCTAGCCCAAGCGGCGGCCGAGTGGCTTATGTGACTAGGGTTCAAAACCTAGCCTTTTGGAAGCGGCGCGGACCAGCATGAGCCAAGGGTCCGAAACCCTAGCTCACTAGCGGCGGCCGAGGGCAAGTCATGAAGTGGTCGAAAACCACCTTGAGCCAACACCTCGATTTTCGTTCGTGTATCGTATACAATTATTCGCCAATTATATCAAATACAATTTTACGATGAATTTCAAAAACTCGATATAACATATCATAATGTTTATACAGTTTTAATAGCATGCAATATAATTCTAATATGATTAAACTATTTAACCACATAAATCCGATATGAGCCTTGTACCGGCTCTGATACCACTGTAAGTAATCCAAAGAGCATACAACGCAGCGGAATAAAATTTATGGGATTACTAACCAGCAGATCTATACATAGGATTCATATCGGATAAAGGAAACAAGTGTCTTACCCTTGTAGCGTGTTTGAAGCAGAATCCACGGAGCAGCACCACGTCCTACGCCTTCTCCGAGTCACTAGCAAAACTTATGAGTTTTGCCTCAACGGTATCCACACGATCAAATCGAGTGAAGGGAAAGTTTAAGAACAAGTTGCTAGACAGTTCTTAAACAAATACACGAAGCAAACTCGATTCACAATCGAATGATGCACATACCACCAGAAACACACGGCTTATGATGGAGCCGAGAGTTCGAGATGGTGCTCGGCCGAGAGTTCATGTTTAGGTTGAATGATATTAAATTGTATCTTTTACAATTAAATCATAAACTTGTATTTATATTAAAAGGCTTTTATTAAGGTTCAAGACTTTCTTAAAGTCTTATGGGCCCAAACCATGATTTAATAAAACCTTTTAATCACTTAATTAAGACTCTTCTTAATTAATTAATTCATCCCAATGAATTTAATTCCCTTCTCGATTTAATCTTTTGTGCGACCCGATAGGATCTCGTAATGTTGGCAGTGACATAAAATCTCATTTATGTCGCAAGCATTGAGCGGTATCTAGCAAACATCGATGCTACCCAAATTACAAGAATGTCAATGACTCGACATAACCTTTAGAACTTGTGATAATATTAATCATGTAACTTAATCCCTTTGTCCTTTGTGTTTAGATTGAACACGAGTCATGGAATAGTCATACTCGTATATCCAATCTTTATTTCTTGATCCCCAAGTAGAACTAGAATAAACGAATAAGCTCGATATCTCATATCGACTCATTCGAGCATGGCCATGCATTTTAGTTCTCACTTGATCAAGGGCAAAACACATCTCCTGTTATATAGGAGGGACAAATCCTATCTCGATCAGTCAACATCCCTCTACATAATTCGTAGTGTATCCAATAGTCGCCTTTATAGAATACCCTGTTACGGGTAACGTTTGACGATATCAAGATACATAACTCCTTATGTTGGGATCTCTGATGATCACAAGTCGTAAGGATTACATACATTATTATCACTATGAGAATTGCATATGACGATCATATAACTATCCATGTTGCATTCTCATGGTGGGTCTGTCCAGTACATCGTTCTCTAACATGTACCCATATGTTGATTTGATATCTCATATCAATGAACAATTCATCGATCAACACATACTAGTCTCTACGTATTATCATTACCTATTCATGATAATACTTGACTAGGGACATCTTTAAGAATAATACAATATTATTCTAAGGACATTAACATATATATAATTCACAATGCACAGTTAAAAGAATAATATATAATAATGAATTGCCATTCATAAAATCATAAACATTGTATGTCACAAACAATCATCTAATGACTTGTCTTAGGGCATATCCCAACAATACACGCAAGCTCCCTCGCTATTTTATATATTCTTGTTTTCTATTTCCAGTATTTTTGCTTAGGTTTATGCGATCTTTCTTCTCTTCTTCGTCTTTTTTTTTTATTTTATTCAAAGGACAGAGTAATTGAGTCCCTAGTATAAAAAGTGGTGGGATATGCCCTAAGAAAAATCATTAGATGATTGTTTTGACATACAATGTTTATGATTTATGAATGACATTATTATTATATATTATCTTGTAACTGTGCAATGTGAATAAATATATATGTGTAATATCATTAGAATAATATTGTATTATTCTTAAACATTGTCCCTAGTCAAGTTTATCATGAATCAGGATAATGATAATACATAGAGACTAGTATGTATGATGGATGAATTGTTCATTGATATGAGATATCAAATCAATACATTGGTACATGTTAGAGAACGATGTACTGGACATACCCACATGGGAATGCAACATGGATAGTTATATGAATGTCATATGCAATTCATAGTGATAATAATGTATGTAATCCTTACGACTTGTGATCATCAGAGATCCCAACATAAGGAGTTATGTATCTTGATATTGTCAAACGTTACCCGTAACAGGGTGTAAACTATAAAGGCGACTATTGGTATACCCTACGAATTATGTAAGGGAGGTGTTGACTGATCGAGATAGGATTTGTCCCTCCTATATAACAGAGAAGTGTTTGGCCCTTGATCAAGTGAGAACTAAATGCATGACCATGCTCGAATGAGTCGATATGAGATATCGAGCTTATTCGTTGGTTCATCAAGAAATTAAGATGAATATACGAGTATGACTATCCATGACTCGTGTTCAATCTAAACACAAAAGACAAAGGGATTAAGTTACATGGTTAAATTGTCACAAGTTCTAAATGTTATGTCGAGTCATTGACATTCTTGTAATTGGGTTAGCCTTGATGTGTTGCTAGACACCGCTCTTTGCTTGTACAATAAAATGAGATTTTATGTCACTGCCAACATTACAAGATCCTATCGGGTCGACAAAAGATTAAAT
This sequence comes from Haberlea rhodopensis, assembly GCA_907163345.1. Taxonomy (NCBI): domain Eukaryota; kingdom Viridiplantae; phylum Streptophyta; class Magnoliopsida; order Lamiales; family Gesneriaceae; genus Haberlea; species Haberlea rhodopensis. The sequence goes on from CAJQUN010000006.1 coordinate 683,212, forward strand.
CGAGAAGGAAATTAAATTCATTGGATGAATTAATTAATTAAGAAGAGTCTTAATTAAGTGATTAAAGGTTTAATTAAATCATGAGTTTGGCCCATAAGAACTTTAAGAAAGTCTTGAACTTAATTAAGCCCTTTTAATAACATTGGTTATAATTAATTGTAGGAGGACACTTGAATACCATTCCAACCTATTTTTCCAAGCACACGGCCGCCCTCT
>CAJQUN010000006.1:683927-839606 GCA_907163345.1 Haberlea rhodopensis
TGACCCGATTCTAGTTTCAAATGTTAACTTCGGAGGACTGATTATTTTGGTAAAGATATAACCTCCCGTTATCTCTACTAAGTGGAGATGATAACCAACACATTGAAGAAGTCTCACAACAAATTTTTGCATGAAGAGTGTGTATTTTCGTGTGCAAAAATAGGCAAAAACTGAAAAAACTCCTATCAACAAAGTTGATTGTTCTAAGTGGCTCTTGGATTGTGAAATCATAATACAAGCCATCGTGATTGTACTGAACATTGTGGTGCAGCGTAAACCATCTAAAACAACGACGTGAATTCAACCCTAATTTTCGATCCAACGGTATAGTAGTATTGTTTATTTCCGTGTTTAAATGTTTAATGAATTCTTTCATCCCCTTATTACATAATCTTTAACCTAGCAAAATTAATATCCTAATTATAGGTATAAAAACAAAGTTAGGTTAAAAGCTCAAGTCTTGTTTTTCAATAAAAGAGCTCATTTAAACTTGCAAAAAATAATCTTAATTTCCCAGTCTCTATAAATTGAGCTACACCATCTTCATGTCTTCGTCAAAAATCTTATCTCTTTCTTTTCAAATATCTCTTTTCTTAATTTATTTTCTCTCTTCAAAGATGGATAAGAAGCCATGCAATTCTCAAGAAGATGTGGAAGTGAGGAAGGGCCATGGACTATGGAAGAAGATTTAATTCTCATAAATTATATCGCCAATCAGGGGGAAGGTGTTTGGAATTCACTCGCTCGATCCGCAGGTAGTTATAAACTTAAGTTCATGCAATAGAAAAATTATGCATATATTTGAATATTCTTCACTTGTTATGTAGAAAAATGTAGGAAAAGAGAAACCCTAATTATCAAGATGGTGTTTTTTTTTTATGATGTATATGGATTGGCAACCCTAATGACCATGCTTTTCAAACGTTTTTGTTGAAGGGCTTAGACGTACCGGAAAAAGCTGCCGCCTCCGGTGGCTTAATTACCTTACCTCCGGCCAGACGTTCGAAGGGAAACATAACCCGGAGGAGCAACTCTTGATCATGGAGCTACACGCCAAGTGGGGAAACAGGTATGTTCTTCAAGTGTTGTAGGGTCTGTCGATAGTCTTTCACGTTTGCCAAAACTTGAATAAATAATCACATACAATACCAAAAATTCATATTAATATAAAATGAAAAACATTGTTTTTTATTTTCATCCAAGAGTTTGACCCACTGAATCATCCCCGAAGTTTGGGTGGACAAAAGGGTCTTCACGAGTTGTTCTCATCAATTTAAGCTCGTGCCTTTCGTGGGTTTGAAGCATGTATAGAACTAGATTTGGAGATAGGGGAGGATAATATTTTTTAAATGTACTATGATTTTAAATCAAACATGGAGCTGCAACCAAATCACCAAGAAACATTGGATTTCTAGTTTATGGATACCAAATATCCACCGTCAATAAATTATGAAAATTACTTTTATAAAGGACGGATTCAGGATTAGAATCTGCCCTGGTTTACAACTAGCATTTCTTCCCACTTCATCTCTTGTATCGTCCATGCAAACCACCGCCACCACCTTCACTATATCATAGAAAATTAGAAATCAACCCACGACCACCATCACCACATCCTGTGGCCATGAATAATCATCCGTGGCTTCTGCACATGCCTCATCATCTTCACCTTCCTCATCCTGCTGACGGTTTTCCTCGTCTGGGCCATTCTCCGGCCCCAAAACCCTCACTAAACCTCCAAGGAGCCAACATCTTCAACCATTTTTCTATAAAAATCCAGAACCTAGCAGACCATAGGATGAGTTCAAAAGCAACGCAGCCTACCCAAAAGGATGCAACCTAAAGTCACAAAGATCAGAACTTTAGCTAGCTGCTCACAATTTTATCAAAGGAAGGCACATTCAACGGGAATGAAGGAAATTGGGTGGGTAAAAGAAAGTAAAATTTCTAAAAACTTCCATAAATTTCCCATTTGTCACTTTCGACCTTGGTTCCGTAGGAGTAGCGCAGCCAGGTGAGCCCCCCATATACATCCGCCCTTCGGGGCAAGGAATGAACCAAAAAGTTACCGAGTAGAGGTTGGTAGAATTAGGGTATCCCGACTTAAGTGTTATACAAATCATATATATATATGTATTCTTTTATGGAAAAAGAAACTTAAAATGTTCTAAATTAATTTCTCAGATGTTTTAGTATATTATATATGAATTTTGAGCAACTCATATAAAAAATGAACATCTCTTTCCACTAATTCACCTATCTCCCTCGATCCTTCCATGAGATTTTGATTTGCTTACCCCATCCTTGATTTTAGCAAAATAATTAAGGTTGCTTGATTGTTCAATTATTTTAATTTTAAAGAAGGTTTACTAAGCATTGATCCACAACTACTGATAAATTAAAGTGGGAAAAATAATATTATAAAAAACCTAAAAAGGTGTTGTATTAACACGTCGTGAAGGAAGACCAATGAAATATCCTTGGCTACCCATGTGGGTAGTGTCTCATGAGATACATTCATCCATTCATTGAGAATATTCACAATAATATTGGGTGAGAATATTTCAAATGAATGGATGTATGTATCCATAAGGTACTACCACATGGGATAACAAAGATCTAATCAGGACAAAGATGATCTGGGGCAATTGAAATATCCATTTTTAGAAAAAAACCCAATTGAGTTAGTCGCAATCTTAACACCTCCTGTGATGATTTACTGGCTACTTATGCTGAAAATGACTTCTACCAAAGTGTTTTTGGCCCTTCGGGACGAATGGACCCACTCTCCCATATGCTTTATCTTTCAAAAGTCTACTTTTTTTATGTCCCTATTTTAAATCAAACATATATTCTTCTAGTTTTATCCGATTCAAATCTATTGAGATTAAAAATTTAATATTTATACATATTCTTCTCATTTGAAACGAACCACAAATTTTGACGAGAGCTAGTAACATATAAATTTATATATATGTTTATTTTTTAATGTAGCCGCGTCCACTAATAAATCTAGGAATGACATAACGAATTTTTAGAAAACTATGTGTATATATATTTATTTTTTTAAATTAGCCTTTCTGCATGCATGCACCTTTTAAATATACAATTGACTGAAAATGTGAAAATAGACATCACACACACACACATAACCTGGGCACATAAATTCCACTAATTGGAGAAAATAACTTACACTATTTTTAAAAAAAAGTATAAGTGAACTTTTTAAAAAAAAAAACCCATCGAGTAGTAGTAAATACCAATAGTAAATTATTTTAATTTCTTATTTTTAATAAAAAAAAAGTATAATATACTTGGATCATATATTCAAAATTTCCAAACCTTGGATGCAATAATTATCTTCATTGCGCAAAAGCCAATTCCAAAAACTGATGGAGAATCGCGTTCCATCTCCAATAATCGTGTTTCTCTTCCAGAAACCCAAACTATTATATAAACAAGCGTTACGATGTCATATTCAAATAAATTATGATCTTGTGATCTGAATTGGATACTATCAAAGCACGAGTTTATCAAGTGAGTAAGGGATACAATGAAAAATTATACGCTCTCAATTAAAATCGTGTTCCTCTAAATAATTTTTAGCAATATTTATAACTTTGAATTCGAACCATAGAACATGCAAGGTTAGCTAGCATTGATTTCTTGTCCACAAAACGTGTCAGAATATATTTAAAAACGTGCTTTATTTTGTGGGAGAAGGTGAAGGACCAATTTTTTTAAATATAATTTATAGTTGAATTAACATTTTGTAGGTGAAATTGTATTTTTAGATAAACATATAGGATTAATACTTTTTACTTATAGAAAGGGACTAACAGCCCTATCTCAATTATCACTAGATAATTATACAACGTGTTTTTTAACAACATATATTCCATACAAATTACTTTAAAAGTATATTACATAATATATACTCCTAGAAAAGAATTAAATAAATTTTATTTCATACAGGTGGTCGAAAATTGCGAAGCATCTCCCTGGAAGAACAGATAACGAAATAAAGAATTACTGGAGGACTCGTATCCAAAAGCATATCAAGCAGGCTGAGACATTCACAGGGCAAAAACCGGATCACGGCAACGATCAAGCGAGCACGAACCAAATGTCCAGTTGCTGCCCTACGGATCATGCAGTTGAATCATACTCTTCTCCTTCATTTCATCCAAATATGGACATTTTTCATCAAGGCCCTTTTCCAACTGCAACTACTGTATCAAATGACAACATGTGGAGTATGGAGGATTTCTGGTCCATGCAGTTACTTAATGGAGAATAATTATTAAATATTAATTGATAATTCTCGTAGTACTATATTTTATTTAAAATGAACCCCCCCCCCCCCCCCCCCCCCCCCCTCCCCCCCCGCAAGCCAAGTACATTGCCTTTGATATAATATATAGTATTGGTACTGAATTTCTAGTGTTTAATTAAGTGTGAATGTAATGAATGATGATGGATGAATGATATGTAATTAATTAATGATATTTTTGTTGAATTTGAATACTTAAATTTCTCAAATGTTAGTTAATATATAAACTATTTTAATCAAAGAGAAGACATTATTTTAAATACATTACGATACTTTAATATCGACGTTTTTTAATCGGCAAAATAAAATCTTATTTCATGAATAAAATAGTACAGATAATCTCCTCAACAAATAACAACTCCCCCCAAAAACTCAAGAACCATGAAACGACGAAAAGACCATTACGATACTTTAATTCGAAGCTTAATTAATATCTTATTGTTTGATTTTTTCGAAGAGTCGTCGTCCCTTTTCTTAAGCATTGTCAATATCAACTCCTTTTTTTTTTGGAAGAATCGTTGCCCGTTTCTTAAGTTTAAAAAAAAATTAATTAGGGTTTTGTAAATTAAACTCAAGCAAGGGAACATAACAAGCACTCATAGCTGTCACGATACGAACACATATATAGGATTTTAAAAATTTTCAAGACACAACACTCCTGCATTTTATATATATTATACATGTATTATAGTAAATTGTACAATTAATCCCAAAAAGTGTTCTTTTTGTATTGTACACGCCCATCGGCTTGTTCGAATTCTTTTTTTAAAGGTAAGGACACACCACATGACGTGTCCGACACGTGTCCAATGAGCATCGTTGTCCTAGAAATATTGCACAAATTGATTTTTAGGAGTGTCTATACATCATAGCCTCATAGTCACGATTTTCTTGTATTTATACTTTTTCAAACAATAAACTTTTCACCACTCTTTTTCTTGTCTATGAAATTATTGAATTCGACTTAGACACATTGTGCCTATAATCTTGACAGTATTTAAATCGCCTCCATCTTTCGAAATTTCAAATTTCTTTCCTTAATCGCCTCTCCCCACAACAAATAAGGTTATTTTGATGTTGTTTCGCGTCATCATCGTTAATGTAGAATATTTAATGTAAGTTGGGATATCAAGAGTGTATCAATCAAATGGATATATGCAGGGGCGAGCCTTTTGTGGGGGCTAGACTGGGCTTCAGCCCAGTCTGAGCCCAGTCTGAAGCCCAGTCTAGCTCCATTAAATTTTTTTTTTTTATGGGTTAGACTAGCCCAATAACAACACAAAAAATTTAATTGGGACAGGTCCAAATACCAATTTATTTAAATAACCCAATTGACAAATTCAATATATTAAACCCTAAATACCTATCATATTATCATTCTTTCTTTTGTTTGAAAAGAAAAATTTCTTAGCAATCTACAAATTCTACACGGCTGAACCATCTCCACTCTCCACTTTCAAGTGAATAATAATAATATTTAAAGGTTAGTTTTGAACTAGTTATTGTTGTCAATTATTTGTGTTTTTTATTATTATTATAGAATTAGTTACCCATGAATTGAAATATTAAATTTTTATTTTTTTAATACTGAAAAGTGGAAATGTTTGATTAAAACATTGTGTAGATAATTTTATGATGATTAGTGTGATTCTATTCATTTATGATCATTTTTTGGAATCAATAGTACACTAGAAAATGGAATTGTTTGATTAAACAATTTGGATTTATTTAAATGATTTATTTAACAATTGTTTTTAAATATTTTGTGGAGATTTAAAATATGAGTAATGAAATTTGATGTAGGTTATTGACATAATGTCAAGTGAGCATATCCTCAAACGTGCAAAATCGAAGTTAACTCTTCACCAATTTTACAACAAAGCAAATGATGGTCAAACAAGTGCAATTGGCTCTTCATCAAATATTGATGTCCAATCTTCTCTTCCTAAATCTCCAAGTGTTGAAGTTGAAAAAATCCATATTCCATCAAATACTTGTGGTCCGTATGTGGAACGTGATCCCGGATTACGTTCATCAATATGGTCCTATCCCGTTGAAATGCATTATGATATTAGAAAGGAGTATATCAAAATGGGACCATGTCAACCTAAATTAAGTAAGTATCCACGCATTGCATATGCAAAACAAAATCGACATTTTCAATATACTTGGTTTGGACAATTTCCATGGTTAGAGTACTCAATAGCAAAAAATAGTGCATTTTGTTTTCCATGCTATATTTTTTATAGTTGTTCCTCGAAGTATGTCACATTTACCCGTGAAGGATTTCAAGATTGGAAGAGAGTTAAAGAAAGGAATAAATGTCCATTTGCACAACATGAAGGCAACCATGATTCACTACATAATGCTGCTATGGAAAAGTGGCATAACTTGATGAACAAATCTCATCACATTGACAAGGTTATGGATAAGGTATCTTCTCAAGAAATTTTCAATAATCGATTGCGACTTAAGACTTCAATAGAAAGCATGAAATGGTTAGCTATGCAAGGGTGTGCCTTTAGAGGTCATGACGAATCCACACATTCTACTAATCGTGGAAATTTCATTGAATTGATAAAGCTGCAAGCAAGAGCTAATGAAGAAATTGCTTCACTTGTCCTGGAAAACGCTCCTCACAATGCCAAGTACACATCTTCTAAAATTCAAAAAGAGCTTTTGCATATTCTTGCCAACAAAGTGCGAAATATGATCCGTGAAGAAGTGGGGGATGCCAAGTTTTGTATTCTTGTTGATGAAGCTCTTGACGAATCTAATATGGAACAAATGGCCATTATTCTGAGATATGTGGACTGTAAGGGTTTTGTTCGAGAACGTTTCTTTGAAGTTGTTAATGTGAATGGCACAAACGCATTGACTCTTAAACATGAGATATGCAATGTGCTTTCTCATTACAACCTTTTGATTGAAAATATGCGGGGTCAAGGATATGATGGAGCTAGTAATATGCGGGGTGAATGGAATGGATTACAAGCATTATTTCGCAAAGATTGTCCTTGTGCCTATTATATACATTGCTTCGCTCACCGTTTACAACTTGCTTTAGTTGCGGTATCCAAAGAAGTGCATGAGGTGTGGTTATTCTTTTCAAAATTGAGTGTCGTTGTCAATTTTTTTGGATCTTCTTTCAAGCGTCATTGTGAGCTAAAATCTGTTCGAGAAGATGAAATCATTGATATGATAGCTTCAGAGGAACTTAAAACCAGTACAGGGGCTAATCAAATTCGTACTTTACAACGAGCTGGAGCTACTCGTTGGAGCTCACATTTTGCTTCTGTTAGTAATTTAATTGATATGTTTGGTGCAACTTGTATCCTTCTTGAAAGAATGATTGATGATGGACTCAGTAGTAACATCCGTGGAGAAGCTAGAAGCATTTATAAAGAAATGATGTCATTTGAATTTGTGTTTATCTTGCACTTGATGAACGAAGTTCTAGGAATCTCTAATATTCTTTGTCAAGCATTACAAATGAAATCTCAAGACATATTAAATGCAATCAATTTAGTCTCATCAACCAAGATATTGCTTCAACGGTTACGAGAAATTGGATGGGAGAAATTTCTAGAAGGCGTCGTGAAGTTTTGTGAAAGGTATGAATTTATTTATTTAATAATCATTTAATTTTCATTTTTACAAGATATATATTATATGATGATAATGTTTTTTTTTTTTGGAAAGGTATCACATTGAGATGCCTAGTATGAGTGCTCGATATATGGAAGGCACAAGACGTTCCTGTCAACAGAAAAATGATATCACAGTTGAGCATCATTATCACATTAGCATATTCAATGTTGTGATAGATTTTCAATTGATGGAGTTGAATAATAGATTCACTGAAGAAACAATGGAACTCCTAACTCTCAGCTCAGCTTTGGATCCTATCAACGGATTCAGATCATTTAATATTGAGGATCTCTGTACTCTTGCCCAAAAATTCTACCCTCAAGATTTTACTCGAATGGAAGTAGATATTTTGAGAAGACAGTTGGAACATTATGAGTATGCTGTAGTTCATCACGCAGATTTTCAGAAGATTGGTTCACTTTCTGAGTTATGTCAAGTATTGGTTAAAACTAGAAAATTTGAACACTTCATTTTTATTGATAGATTGATTCGTCTAGTGTTGACTCTTCCAGTTTCAACGGCAACTACAGAGAGAGCATTTTCAGCAATGAATCTTGTTAAGACATCACTTCGCAATAAGATGGACAATGATTTTCTTGCAGATTGCTTGGTTGTTTACATTGAACGAGAGTTTGCTGATTCAGTAGATGTTGAATTCATAATAGATGAGTTTGATGAGAAGTGTCGTAGAGTAAAACACACTATTACCAAAATTGTTTGACTGCATTTCATTGCATTATATATGTCTTATTTTTTTGAGTTATTCGTTTGTATATTGGTTGAAATATTATTCAATATAAAATGCTAAATTTATTATTTATTGTGAGCTCATTGATTTTTTTATCAATGATTTTTTTAGCATAAAAAATTATGAGGAAAAAAAAGTTTAGCCCCCCCCTAATATAAAATGCTGGTTTCGCCCCTGGATATATGATGCATATGCATGAAAAATGGGTCAGTTTTATACTATATATTTCAACAGTTAAATTGGTTTTGGGGACAAATACCGAATTGAACTCTGGGAAAATTGGCACGTGTAAAGATGGTATACAATTATGGCAAAATTCGATCTTGGCTTTACATTTAATATAAAAATTTGACTTCTGCCTAACTCTATATTTCTCAAACTGGAAATCTCCACGTGACCCTATGAGTTCAATAGATAGACCTTTTTCAACTTTTAAGGACAAAATACGGAGGAGCATCACATATTTTTTTAAAAATATAATATAAAAACATTTCAAATTTTATGTATAAATATTTCATAAGCACCTCATCATAATTGTGTTTGAATTGATTTCGTTTAAATTATTTTATTCTATAGTTCACGATCCATCTATAATATATCATTATTAATATTATATATATGTTTAAATTTAGTGAACTCCGATCCCAAGATCAATCATGGACTCAACTATCGACGACTTTGAACCAAATGAATCGATCAACATCTAATCGAAGACTAAATTGAAACTCAAACCTATTTTTGTTAATCAAATCGTGCAAGCTATATATTTTTAGATGGATTTGTAGTCTTATTTCAAGCCTAAGAAGAAGACAATTTCTTAAAGCAAATTCTCGTCCATTTAGTTTAGTAAATTACAAAAATGATCTCATAGAATATGTGTATTTGTAATAGTAGTCTCAAACTTTTAGAATTAATAACAAAAGTAGTCCAACTAATGTTTTCACATGTGAGACTATTTGATAACGTGTGACTACTTTTGTTAAAAAAATAATTTATTTGATATTATATTTGATAAGTTTTAAAAATTTGGGATTACTGTCGCAAACGTTCATATTTTATAGGACCATTTTTGTGATCGGACCCATTTAAAATTTATCAATTAGTAATATATTTTGAGTGAGAAAGCAAATAAGAAATTTAGTTGTGGGCTTTCATGGTACAAAAGTTATACGATAAAAACATGCTCAAATTTGGACCATTCATTTCTTTTAAAATTCACGTGTTTCAAGTGAAAAAAAATCGATAGAAAGTTAAATACTAGCTGCCACGTGAAACATAAATAAGTGTCACATGGGTAATAAGTGTAAAGAAAATATTTGAAAAAAACATAGCCATATAATTTGCAAATGTTAAATAAATATACTACTATATTACACATGGTTCCAAAGATATTCTGACCGAAGAAATTATTGGAAAAAATTGATGTATATGTGTGATCCAATTTGATTCTTTTTTTTTGGTTCTTGTAGCCTACCCCAATCAATTGAGATTAAATGTTTAATTGTTGTTGTAGATTCTTTTAAATATATAGATCAAAATATCCCGATACTTTTTTTAAAAAAAAATTATAAAAAGGAATACTACTATAAATCAATTAAAATTTATTCATTTACCTAGCAGATACATAAATTACAATAAAAATATATTTTAATAAAATAATACATTGTCAATACTCAATATGTGTCAAAGAGATTGTAAATCAATTAAACAGGCAATCTGATATCGCTCATGCCAATGAAATACACGGTAGCTTTTACATCTGGGCTTTGTTGGAGTCCATTGAACCCATCAATTGTGATCTAGACCTACTGAATCTACTCAACGACAGCACGTGATTAATATGTACGGGAAAAATTACAATTAGCTCCTCAATGATTTGATATAGAAATACATAACGCAACACGTTTTGCAAGAGACTTTTTTTGTAAAGAATGTCGACGCGAGATTTTGAATATCCGTCCTTAAGACAATATTGCCTCGCTACAGTGCTAACAGTTCAATTGACAATTTGTCTCCCAAGATACAACGACTATGATTTGTGATAGGAGCACACAAATCACAAATCCTTTAAACCACAAAAGTTTAAAAAACTCTCAACAAGAATAATGATGAAGATGCACAAAATGCTCAGATTTTGACCTTCGAATTTGATGATAATTTCGAAAATATCTATTCAATTCAAGTGATGGATGTTATATTTATAGTACACCAAGAGATATGTCCAAAATGACACCATTTGGAGGCACCACATCGCGAAAAACTGCACCAAAACATAAATGGACACACTATTCTACCAAAATACGCAGGGCGCGATCGATCGCACCCTTGTTTCCAACAAGCGGAAAGTTGCTGCCGCGCGACTTTTTATTATTATTTTTCTTTTCTTTGATTTAGTTCAAATAATTTCCAACAAAGTTGAATCAAAATAACCAATTATTTTTAAAGACGTTTAAAAATGGGTTTATTTACACAAATAACATTATTTGACAATGAGCTGTACTTAATGATACTTTTGGGTGGGTAGTAAATTAGTAATTTCTTTTCGTGATTATGCTTTACTTAGGTTTATATTGCTTATGTTGTGGCCAACAGTATCCTTGATTGCATAACAATCATTTACAAATTCAATTATTGAGTGTATCAAATCAATAGTCAGATTGTTTTTAATGACATCGTGAAAGAAACCGTTTATATCATGTTCTAAGTTCAGATAAAAGAAAAATTGTGGATCTATATATTTTTTTCGAATGCTGATTTCCGAATAGATTTTGTGGGAGGATGCAATTTATTTTTTTCATGTCCATTTTTGTCCACCCAGGGGCAAATCTAAAAATATTTTTAGGGAGCAAAAGCTAATTACATAAAATCTAAAAAAAAATTGAGGGGGATTTGCTCGATTTCAAGAAAGGAGAAAACTGTAAAGAAAGACAATAGATTTTTGTTACTGATGTTGATCCATCTCTTTAAAGAAAAACTCTTTAAAGGAAAACAAAGTGACGAAGATTTTCAAGCTTGTAGTTCATTTCGTCGTTCACTTACAATCGTTGTATACATATTTATGTGAATCTAATGGCTAAACGAGCCAAATTTTATTCCTTGAAATCATTCTTGAATATTCAATCAGACTCGATCTTCTTGAATCATTCTAAACGCATGGATTTGAACATTGAGCCTGTTGCTTTGTCTTTTACTGATTTTTACAAAGAGAAAATCACAAAAAAATAAAAGGAGAAATGCTCCCCCAGGAGGTCTCGACCGCCCCTATATCTATCTACATTCAAGGAAATTCATGCACTCCACGGACAGCAAAAAATAGAGTTTTGGTCAGAGCAAGCCATCCTATTGCGGGTGATGAGAAGCTTAAAAAATGAAACCCATTTCTTTGAAATCCACTATAATAGTAGCGCCACCCACTATAGTAGTGCCAATAAAAGAAAATTAGATACCCAAAGTAACGAGAAATGAGGTAGCAGTAAGGGGAGAAGCCGGAAAGAAAGAGTAAGAAAGATAGCTAACCGTTAAAGTGTGAACGAATTTGATACACAGATGTTTGAAGAACTAAGCACAGTTGAAGACCAGAAGCTTTTCGATCTTGGTGTGTCCAACGTTTTGCAGTCATAAAATGAACTACACTTTTAAAAAAATAGAGAGCCCGCTAAAGAGAACATTTAATTAATGTTTTTATTTAAAAAATATTATATTATAATATTATGTTGATATATAAATGAATCTAAAATCGGAAGACCAATGAAAAAACCAACAACTTACTGTGAATGCTCCACATTTATTTATTTCCCGTAGTTACTCCCTTTTTTCCCAAATAAAGAAAAGGTATATATCCATTATTTTAGCTCGTATTCATCTGTCAGACTATTCATTTGTCAAAAAATCGATTCTTTTTCCTCCCAACCTTTATTAACAAAACCCTTGTTTATGTTTCATGGATGGAGTTTGAAGAGATGTTTCTGAAAGAATCGGCGTATAAGTTTTGATTTTGTTGTAACGGTATGTCTTCTTTCCGACTTTGTATCTTTTATTTATTATTACAATTGAATTTTTTTTTATTAGTGTGTGGTTTTTATTTGTTTGAATTTCGTTACGCACGATGTTTGGCGGTTTATATGTGATATCGTCACTGTATATATTTTGGGGGGTTAGGGAAAAACCCTTGAGGATGTGTTGTTGGTAAATGCTGCGTATCTTTATTTTTCCTGTTTCTTATGTTGTTTTACAGTCGTTGAAGTGCTGAAGTTTCGCGGATACTATTGAAGTAGAGAATTTTTTCGAGGTTTCTTTTGTTTTTCCTACCTTGATGGGGACTCTGGAGGATATTGTAGCAGCGACTAAAATTCTTGCTGGGGATTCTGAAACCCCGGATGGCGGGCCGGGTTCTGAACCAGAAGACATTCAGGTTAATGCTTTTGATGTGAAGAAGGTAGATGTGCCTGGTCCTGTTTCTGCTATTAGTAAACGAGTTGTGGAGACTGAAACTGTTGTAGAAACTATTTTTGATGATGATAGTGGACTTGGTCATTCGGTGAAAGAGGAAAAAGGAGTTGAGAACCTGAGTAGTTTATTGAATGGTGGTGTCAATGTTTCGGTTAATGTGAATGATTTAGTGAGCGGTGCCAATGGTACTTCTGATGGTGTCAATGGCACGGGTCGTGATTATAATCAATCGAATGGGCGCATGTATTCGCATGGAGATGATGAGCAAAGGGAAGATAATGGTGACAAGGTGGAGGATTTGGACTGTGAATTTCTTGTTGGTGATTTTGTTTGGGGTAAAATCAAAAGTCATCCATGGTGGCCTGGACAGGTTTATGATCCAAGCATTGCCTCCGAGTTTGCAGTGAAACATGGCCAGGAGGGACGTCTCCTTGTGGCCTTTTTCGGAGACGGTTCCTGTTCTTGGTGCATCCCGTCACAGTTGACACCCTTTGTGCAGACTTTCGAAAAGATGTCAAAGGATAGTAGTTCTAATAGTTTTCTTTATGCTGTACAGCGGGCCTTGGATGAGGTGGGTAGAATTATGGAATTGGAAATGACTTGTAAATGTATAACAGAGGAGCTAAAAGTTGGCCTTTGTAGGCCTTTGGTATCCAATTCTGGAGTGAGGGCTGGTGCTCTTATGCCAGAGGTAAGCGTTCAACGGCTTTCTATCACTAGATATGAACCTGAGGAATTACTTGTCAAGTTGAAGAACTTTGCAAAGGATGTTTCTGGTGGCAATGCTATCGAGGTTGTAGCCTTGAAAAGTTGGCTCTCCGCCTATTATCGCTTTAAAGATGGTTATCCGTTGCCTCTATATCATGAACCCTTTGAAATTGAAGGTTTGGAGGACTTAGGTAAGAATGTGGTTGTTGTTACAAATGATTTTATTGTTCCAATTGGAGTCCCGGTCGTGGGCCCACATGATGGCCCACATGACGACGCGTGGCTCACTTTGCCTTCTAAATCGGACACCTACTCAGATGATAAGATTTATCATAGGAGGAAGCAGAAAAGTGTCGCTGAGCTTATGGGAGAAAACACGCACGTCAGGCCCGAAAATCAGAAAAGAGCAAGAGTCGGTGAGCAAACAGGATTTGGTAAGTCTGGATCTGCCCGGAAGAGAAAAACTAGTGATGGAGTAGAGGGAAGTGGCAGTCATAGGGCTTCTACAATAGAGAATATTGACGTTGCTTCTGCGGAAAATACCTCTGTTGAAGCCAAAGAGGAATCAGAAGTGGTGACTACACCAAGGGAGAGGAAGAAAAGTAAGTACTTGTCTCCTCCTTTTATGGATCTTAATTCGAGGATAACTTCAAGATTTAAGATTAAATCAGAGATTGGTTCTGATAAAGTTACCGAGATAGCTCAAGGGGAAGAGCGAATGACAAGAGCTTCGGGAGAACATTTTGCATCTCTAATTGTTGATGAGGCACCCAAGGAAAAATGGGATTATGGGGAGCCGGAAGGGCCCGATAATGAAGTAAAAAATGATGAGACGACTGTTATTGTATCTGATGTTAATGCACCGGTCAATATATTGTTGTCAGAGATGCAGTTTGCAGCTCTTGATCCTCTTTACTTGAGCAAAAAGGGATCCCTTGATATGGTTTGGGATTTTGTTTCTGCACTCAGAAGCTCATTTTACGTAGAAGGATCAAACTACAAAGAACATAGCGAATCCAAAACAGGTAAAAAGAGAGAATCTTTGAATGATATCACCAAGAAAAAGGCAAAGTCACTTGATCTTATACCTTGCAAATCAAGGACCCCAAAGACTGCTGGCAAGTTGGCTGATTTCAAGCGCAAGAAAGTGATCGAAACTTCTGTCCGAACAATTAGTGCAGAGAAAGGAGAGAAGGCTTCACCTGCACGGCTTATTTTGACATTCACACCTGAATTTCCTTTACCTTCAAAGACTGATATTCTGAAGCTTTTCGGTAAGTTTGGGAGCTTGAACGGAAAAGAAACCGGTGTGGTGAGAAATTCTCATTCAGTCGAGATTGTCTACAAGAAAGACTCTGATGCTGAATCAGCATTCAAGTCTTCAGTAATTCAAAGCCCCTTTGGTTCTGAAAATGTTAATTACACGCTGCAGCATTCTTCACCTAGCTCGGGGCCTCGTGTCTCTCGATCAAAAGTTTCTTCTCCTCTTAAACGAACTCCCAAGAAACAAGGCCACCCTGCAGATGAGTTGATGTCTGATGTGGGTCTGATCAAGCAAAAATTTGAAATTATGTCAGCGATTCTTGAAAACTATTGTCCCAAATTTTCACCGGAGGATAAATTGAGCTTGAAGGATGAGATGAAACATCTAATGGAGAAGGTTGAAACCGTGGCTGAGAAGGTAAGAATCATGGCTGAGAAAACCTCATCTTGAGAAAATCTAGTATGGCCTTCTTGATCTTTGAAATATATACAGCATATTTGTTTTTTTGGCCAGACTTTTGTAATGTGAGTACCGTGCTGTTATTCTATTTAGGAGTGATCAATTGGATGGTTGTGGTAATCTGATAGTATTGGAGCAGCTTATATATGATACAGTCAAACTCTTACCTTCATCTTTCCTGTAATAACTTGCTAATCTTTAGGTTTGTTTTATTAATTTTTTGAATAGTTTGTTATTTCTTCTTCTTCATTGGCCATCGGCATTTGATTCTGCGATATTTACAAGTGTTGCCAGGTAACCTAATTTAGATAGCACACAAATGCTTTTCTTTTTTTATGACGGAGACCCGCAAACATTATCTTTTGGATGTGTATTGGGTAAACCTTTGGGCTGTAATAGCTTGCAAACCACGACAGTCAGGTAAATCGCGCTAGACAAGCTCGTTGAGACAATCTCGATCGAGAAAGTATCAGTATGAGGAATCAAACTCATGACAAAAAAGCTTCGCGTTCACCTAGTTCTCCTATACTCGGCCACTCTATGGAGGGGCACAAGAATGTTTTTCTTGTTATGCATAACTCGATATTTTGTAAGAAACTATTACAACAGTTCTATAATATTTATTTTTTCAATGAGATGCTTCGCCATTTTTCTTGATAAGTTCAGTAATCTATGTACTATGAGTATTTCTAGTAATTTTTTTTATACAAATTATAAATTTTAGTATAGATAATAGATGAAAGAAAATATTCATATCCTTAGCATTTACAAAACATTCCAAGGTATCAAATGCCACCGAACTAAAAGATGCATATCCCATATGCGGGTTGAACCAGGTTTTTCAGAAGAGTAAGTGAAAATAAATAAATTTATATATTTGAAAACATTATACATCAATATTAATTTTAGGAAATTTTAGGAAAAATTACAAATTTGGTCCTTTATGTTTGATGTTTTCAATATTGATATTTTATATTGTCAAATTTTAGTTTTAGTCTACTAACTCTTTTTTTGCGCAATTCTAATCATTTTTCCATGTGGCACTGATGTGTTGCTCAAGCTGAAGTGACACGTAAGCATCCCAATAGAGAAAAAGACTAAAATTGCAAATAAAAAAAATGAAAGATGCATGATTAAAACTCAATTTTGACAATATGATAGTGAACTAAAATCGTTGAGAGTCAGATGTAGAAAAAACAGTTTTCCCTTAATTGTTTTACGATGCGTCCATAATCAATGCTCACACTGGCGGACACACACATGGGCAAGGGGGAGCAAGTGTCCCCTTTGTCCAAAAAAAAATATTTTTTTTACAAAAGAAATTTTATTTTTGTAAAAATTACCTTAAAAAAGTGCAATTTGTCCCTTAAAAGTACATGTTGTCCTTCCTTAAATTATATTTTGACCTCTAAGTTTTTCGAGCATAGAAAAATATATACTCTAATTATTGTCTTTTACAATTAAGAATTAAAACTCAATCGGATAAATCAATAATTTGTCCATCTTTAACATAACTCAAATTCATATTCAAAAAATCTGTATCAAAATTTTAATTATATAATTAACATTCCAAAAAGATTTCAAATTATGAGAATACACAGAAAGTAACGAGTATTCCACATATAATTAGATTCTAAAACCAAAATATATATATATATATATACTAAGGGGGATTTTTAGCTACTTTGGCACTCAAATCCGTTTCCCCAAATTTTCATAGATAATTTTTGAGAAAATTACATATAGGTACTATTTATCAAAATATGTTTCAACTAAATCACCCAAAAAAATCTTCTTTCAACTAAATACATCTTTTAAAAAATATCTTTCACATAAGTCTATTTTATGAAACCCTAATCTAATTAATCCAATTTTATGACTTAAATATCCCTAATCTAATTAATCCATTTTATCAATGGCAGATTGTTCGATTGGTTGAATTGCTTTAAAATTTCAGAACGAATATCGAATTTTGTTCTTCACAAATTGAATCTCGTTGTCGTTCCCATACTCGTCTTCAATCAATTTCTCTGTTTTTTTTCCGATCTATTGCTTTGAATTGGTTTCGTCTTCTTCGTTGCGAGCTGTTTCTGAATTGACGTATGATCGCACCATAGCATTCACCTTCAATTGTTAAATTTTTTTGCTTCGTGACGCATCGTCGCTTGCAATTGTGCCAAATTTTTTTGCGATCTTGTGATGTTTTTGCTGTGTGAATTCTAATATCAAATCTGCAAAAAAAAAATCATTTTTCTTCTGGAATATGGCGACGGCAAAGGACAACTGTTGAGGAATTGAATTCTTCGTCGTGAATTAATTCCGATAGTTCGTTTGCAATTGAATTGTACTCGTTCATTGTGCTCTGGAGGTGTTCGATTACAATCACGTGAGTAGCTGGTGTGATTGTGTACATCTTCGGTGTATGAATAAAAATTAATCATGCTGTGTATGAAAAATTAATCATGCGATGCATGTAAAAATGTATTCATGTGGTGCATGTAAATTACATGTGCCCTAGTTTACCGGTGCATGTAATTTATATGCACTGATAATCTACCGGTGCATGTAAATTACATGCATCGGTAGACTCAACATTTGCATTGGTTCTCAAATTACATAATAAATAAGTATCATATAGTAAGTGTTAAAGACGATCACAAATAACACTTAAAATTAATACATGTTTGTGTAATATATTATCATTTGAAAAATAATAGAATTTTGTTATGAGATTATGCAATAATTTATCATATAGTATATACTCATCCATAATAAAATTTAATTTCTAAAGTAATATATTGTATCTTTAATTTGTTATAAGATCAAATGTAAAAATTATAGAATGAAAAATTAATTCACATTTTTTTTATTTGATCATTGTTATTTAGTAATTAGATAAAAAAATCGTATATTAGTGCATCTCCGCCTATCGGTGCATGTAAATTACATGCATCGATAGATTTTAGCAAGTCGGTGCATGTGAATTACATGCACCGCTAAGTCTATTTTGATGCATGTAAATTACATGCACCAATAGACTTATACTATATTTAACAAAAACATAGCCTTTTTATATATAATTTTGAATATGTAACATTTTTCCTCATTAATTTTTTTTATTTAATAGCAAACTGAAATAGAAGGCTTGAGATGTGAAATAACAAACTGAATAAGAAAGCAAAACCTAAGTCTAAAGATGCATGTAAGTTACATGCACCAATGAGTCTATCGGTGCATGTGAATTACATGCACCGATAGACTCATGAACTGCCGGTGCATGTAAATTACATGCACCACTGAGTCTATCGGTGCATGTAAATTACATGCATCGATAGACTCATGAACTGCCGGTACATGTAAATTACATGCACCAATGGTTTCAATATCATTACATTCTCAAAATTTTCATTCAAACAATTGATCAAGCATCTCAAATACATTATAATTTTGAGTTTTACATTAAAAATCTACACACAATCATTACAATAAAATTGAAATTCATAATAAATATAATTTTTTCATCAAACAATTGATCGAACAATTCAAATATATTATACTTTTACGTTTCACATTAAAAATCTACATACAGACATTACAAAAAAATTAAAATTCATAAGAAATATAAAACAAAATCAACACAATCGGTAAATAGATGATAAATAGAAGTGCGATGATTTTGTCTTCTTGCACAACCTTTTTGTTTTCGTTTGACCAGTGCGCACAGCTCCGACGCCATGGGAGGAGCGACAACTTCCGACGACGGCGTTGGTGGTTGGGACATGTGGCTGATGTGAGGGTTGGAGACTAGGGTTTTGATGTTGAAGGAGGTGATCCAAGGAAGGCAGAAGATTATTTTGGTCATTTTGACCAAAATTGGACCTAGTTGAAAGAATTTTTTTTGGGGTGACTGGGCCGAAAAAATCTTTTACCAAGTAGTACCGGCCCGAAATTTTCCCATAAATTAATAAATGCAAGTTTTTTCATCTATTATATTGTAGGTTCAGAATTCCCATTATTTGAAAACCATCCAATTCTAAATTAAGTTGGTATCTCTTGTTTAAAAGTCATGAGCTATTTTTTTCCAAATTAAGTTGGATTAGTCTATTAAATATTGTGACAAAATTACACCAAAATTTTACACAATTTTACGTACAATTAGACTATAAATATTCAGGCAAAACAGTCGAGCAATAGCCCAGCTTTGCCCCAACTACCATCCGTGATCCGCCCCTACGTATATGCAATGGGCATATACAATTCGAGTTCATGAATTGAGCTTAAAAAAAAAAGTTCGAGTTTAAGCCTCGCGAACTGGTTCACAAGCTTTGTTCGAGGGCACACAATTTTTTTTTATGAATATGTATAGGAAGTTGCTTCTATTAATTGTTTGTGAACTTCATATATAAAAATCAATAATATTATTATATATGATATTATTATTTTTAATATTTTAATAATAGCTCGTGAGCTTATAATAGCTATAACTGATTCTCGAGTTCCGAAAAATATTAGCTCGATTCAGCCCATGATATCCACTCCTTAGACTTGAGAATCATCTTATAACACTAAATAAAGGCATGTTTTATATTGTTCCTAAGAACAGTCACCCGTGATATCCACTTATTAAGCTTGAGCATCACATTACGACCCTAAATAAGGATGATATTGATACCGCTCTTAAGAGCATATCAAACCATTTGCTTGAAAATATTTACAGTTATTGTAGATGCGCTCAAGAGACTGCCTAGGTACAACTTATGAAATATTTAAATAGGAATTGACATTGTGTATTTTATCGGGTATGATATCATATTTTTAAATGTAAATAAAATCTACAATTTTGTGTTTTGTGATAAATAAAAATAAGTTATTTATTTTAGTGTAACTATAAATTTAAAGAATTATATTATATTACAAAAATAATATAAATTATTAAAACATATATTATTTATTCATACTATCCAATTTTCTTGCAAATGATTTTCAAAACAAATTATTAAAATATATTATAATAAAATTCAGAAAATATTTATATTATCAAATTTATGATATTAATATATTATTTTGTGTCATTATTAGCAAGATTGTTATTCAAAAATAAAAAAAAATCACTGATAAGTTAAAAAATAAATATAAATTAAGAGAACAAAAGATTAACATAATATAAAGGTATTTTGATTCATCGATTTTTTTTATCAATAAGTATTTTTAATGCAAAATTTAACCCGAGAAACGAAATCATGGTTCCGCCCCTAGCTCCAACGTTACAGAAAAAAATAAGTATAAGGAACAACAAATTATTTAGTTTTTTTTGGAAAATAAAGTAAGATTAATTTATCTAATTGCAGTGCAAAGAAATTCCAGTAAAAGAAGCCCTGTAAAAACCACCCATACGATCGAACTCAGATAACTCTAAGCAAATCTCCTCTGCCTTGAACTCCTCGCCAGAATTGCCACTCACTTCTTCTTCATTAATCGAATTTCTGCTTGTGTTCCCCGCACAGCAAGCCTTCCTTTTTGCCATTGTTACCCGGCATCCATGCTTTTCCTTGCCCCGTCCAATGCATTTACGAATCAGTGCCCAAGGCAGCTTCAGAAACGCCAGCCCTAAAATATTCACCACCGCGAATGGGCAGCAAAGTACAGCCACGCAGTTGGCGATCATTACCGCCGTGCATGATTCACACGAACACGTCACTGGATCCCCGCCGTCCTTAACCATTACCACTTGCAGCCGTTGCCAGTGCTTCTTGATGACGTCGAAGCTGGAGCAGCAAAGTAGTTAGTATCTTATAAATTTACCACCTTTTATACTTATAGTTGAATGCACTAAAATGAAAAAGGGGAAATTGAAACTTTCGTCATATGTGCTTTTTGATCATTTATGTTGTCAAAATTAGATGCCAACTAAGCAGTTCCAATGGTTCCGAACGAAAAGGATCAACAAAAAAAAGTTTTAAGTTAGTGCATGAATACCCGACTTTGATAAATTATAGAAGGAAAAACCGAAACATGCCAACTTACATGACTAATTTCATAATTTTTCCACCCAAATTTCAAGATGAATATAATTTAAATGATTATTTAGAATACTTTTGCCTCATTATTTGATGATGTTACAAATATTTTGAATAATATATTTTATATTCGTGTGTGTTCTAAAATTTAAATTTTGAAAAACCCTCCTTAATATATATATATATATATATATAACCTAATGTTCGAGATACCAAACTTTAGAAATTGGATTGAGATGTAAATAATATAGGGTGTGGTCCTAGTTGAGGCAAAAGAGTATGGCAAGTACGTGCCTTCATAAATGAAATGAAAGGAGGAGGTTAAAAGGGATTTGAAGGACGAAAACTGTTGCCCTATTAAGAATGTCGTAAACTAGATCTTTCTTCTACATCCCTTCATTTCTTCTCTCAACCAAAAGTTGTCCAAACTGTTTCTATTTTGTCTTATATTTCGCTTAGGGACCCCTCTCTTGTCTAATACGAATATATATATATATATATTGTTATTTTATGGTTTCAGGTAATTTCGATGGAACTCACTATCCCAAATGATTTTCCACTCTTAGGGTAAAGTCCTAATGGTATGAGCTAAATATTTTTCTCATACGGTGAGACTCGGATTCAAGTCTCTCCAAAATGGAGGTTAGCTCTTACCAGCTGGGCTAGGCCTAATAGCTCATGTTTTCATACTTCAACATACATATTATTTTAGTAATTTTATAATACATTAAGTTACACTATTTAAATAGCTATATTTACATAGATGCATAGTATTAACAAAATGAATCACAAATTGTTTCCATGAATCCTATACATGACTAACAATGCTGGAAATTTTTAATGTTGGTCTATTTTAATATCAAATTGTTCAAATGATTCCGAAAGAATTTATTTTATTTTCATGATCACTTTACTTGATAAGTTGTATTTTTTAATACATTGTACTATTATTTTTCTCAAATAAATTGGCTCATTAATTTAATTATTTTAAAAAGTATGTTGCTCTTTAAGAAGATCTCGAGTATCTCCGTCAACCGATTAAAATTTGTTTTGTTTATTTGGTTTGTAGCAATATATCAATCTATTTATGTTGGGGAATTTTTATTTTTTATTATTATTATTTTTGATTTGACTCAGTTGGTCATCAAACTGATTAAATTTCACCACTGTATAAAAACTGGCGTGGGAATTTGGGAGTGTTGTGTGCACAACCATGAAGCCGTGTCATATATTAAGGAAAAATATTTATATAAACCGGGTATTTGTAAAGATCAAGATATATAAATATGTATGCATATATTTGAATGTGAGTTGATGTTTGTAAGATTTGGTGTATAGAAGTGGACCGATCTATGAAAAAAGAGACGACCGTTTTTTTTGTTTTGTGTTGGGCTAGGGTTTCCTAGCCCAACAAGCCCAAATTATTAAAATTATGATAAGAGAGGAAAAACTTGGGCTTACGCATGTTGATGCAACATTTTTCAATCTAGTCCATGTAATTTTTTTTGAGATCGTTTTAAGTCTATTTTTGGTTAAAATGACAAAAATAGATATTACAAGCCTAATTGCTTATTCGAAGGAGATGCAGAGCATACTGTCACATGTCGAATCTTCAGACCGAAACACCGTGCGACACTTAACGATCTTGGCCTGCGAAAATGCTAAGTAAGCCTGAAACTACACAAGGAAGTAAAAAACTTTGAAAGAAAGCTTGAGAGAATAAGTGTATTGCTTGAATATTAAAAAAACTTGGTGTGTTTACAAATGACGAGGGCAAAACTATTTATACTAATACGCCTCACAAATGAATAACTAAGATTAAATCTATCCTACGTTGGAGATTAATTCTCCAGAATATTCTAGGATATTTACAACTAAGCATTCTAAAATGACATAGCATAAAGTATTCTAGAATACTCCATGTTACAAGAGAAACAACAAGTAAGATATAGAAGCTTCTGGGGTGCTCTAATGTGTTCTCTAAGTTTCTGGAACGTGCAGAAGCCTCCAAATTCACCAGAATCTTCTAGAAAGTTACGGCACGTGACAATATGCACTTATACATTTTCTTCCTTTGATGCTCGCATGGACAATGTTGCCGGAACCGGCGATGTTGGTGACAAAAACCAGGTTGAAGAAATGGAAGCCATTTTGTGAATCTGAGATAGCAGATCCACAATTAACTCAAATAGGAGTAGAATTCTTCCATCGAAACTGGGCCCTGAGGATGAGAGTCAAAATCATTTTGTTTTCCTAATACCCTTGTTTTTCTGTCGTTTATGAAGCTACAAACCATGTTGAGTATATAGGTTCTGCAGTGCATGTGATTCTCATTTTGGAAGTGATACAAGTTTAATAAATGAAAACTTATCCTTGCAACTGAGTTGATCATATGCATTTAGTTAATCAACTTCCAAAGCATCTGAAATGTTCCGATGAGACGATCAGGATATGTTGAAATGTGAAACCAGGAACGTTTCAATCACTTTTTTGGAGAGGTGGGTGTCAACTTTTGCCTAGATTTAATAGCAAAGGGGATGAGTTCGTTTTTTATTTTATTTTACACAGGGGCTTGGAATTTACTGTTCGAAGCTCTCACATGGGTGCATTCTAAAGAGGCTTATGCACTCCACTCGTTGTCTACTAAACTAGCGTTTATACTAGCGAGCGAAGCCTTCAATTTAGTGGCTTCCCCATCACACTACACTTTTCTTTTCGCTTAAGCTCTCCCGATTTGGGAGATTAATTGATTGGATACCCTAGTACCATAATCTCTCCTAGGAACAACTTCTACGACGTAGATAGGGGTTAAGGTTTGTTTGGCATCTATGCCCCCCTCAAGCAATCTGAACCGGCTGAAGATGAATTATTCCCTGAAGCTGAGTCCGAACTAACAAGTCAAGTTTCTCCCGAAACAATGGATTCCTCACCCTCAGGAACCCGAAGTAACGAATCTGAATACGTATCTCCAGCCGAATTCATTTGTTAATCCCTAACCCATACGGTTGTCGACTGAATTAGCTCACGCTAAAAAGTCGGTCGCTTCATGCATGTTCTAGATTGTGGCTACGACTTTCTCTCTTGTCACCTCATCTAAGGGTCATTCATTAAGATCAGACGATGTAAAGCCCTCTACGGGTCAACATGCTCAAAGTAAAGGAACTCTCGGGACTCAAGTCAAGGGATGAAATCTTTTGGTGAAGGTACTGTAATCTCGGTCAAAGAAATGCTTTTTCTAAGATTTCTCCCACCCTTGGCATTCTTTTAAGGTGGTGGTGCACGTGCACCGTTAAACTTAAGCGGTGCATGTATCAAGACACACATATTTTATATTAAGATGGTGGTGTACTTATCATCTAATCTAGACCCAGCTAATTCTTTTATTGAAAGTGCAGGCAATCCTATGTGATTCAGACATGCCTACGAAAGACTTGAATGGTTTTTGATCCCTCACTTTACAACGCTTTGGTGTTCAATGTCAAAATCTCAATATACTATAAAAACAAATTCAATGGGCTAGAAAAAGCAAACGTCTTTGATTTCAGGTCTCAGGGCTTATTACGGAGTGAGTGTTGAAGATAATGCATAATCAATGTGTTCCTTGCTCGAAGTTGGTACACACTATACTTTAGGGCTCTTAAGCCATTTAACGACTTAAATAATGTAAATGATGTACTTATAAATAAAGGGAAAATAAAAAAAAATGGACTTTTGAAAGAAGTTTTTAAAAATGTGTACTTAGATAAAAATAAGATTATTTTTGTAGATTTAGTTGAAAGATGTTTTGATTTTTAGTTTTGTGGACGCGGATCTTGCAAATTGGTAATTTGGAATTGCATTTGAAAATAGATTGGGCCGATTGCTAGATGCTGACTGATCAAAGTCAGTTTGAATACCAGAATATAATTACCAATACCTCATCTTCTTAATAATAGCAGAAGAAAACGGACAAGCATGGAGATTCTGTATTCGGGCTGGGCCCATCAAACAAACAACCGTTCGTGGAAAAGAATATGTTGTGGGCCTATGCCTTTATTGGTTTGTATTTTATATTTATATGGTAACCATTTATTTCTTCCCAATTTTCCAAATATATGTTGGTCGATTTACTTTAATTTTTTAAATAATATATCATATGATAAATTTTTAAATTAAATTACTTAATAATTCCGTGATAGAGAGTTGTATCTACCTTTTTGACTATTTTGTTAGAAGCGCAAATCAATTTTTTGGCCAAGTGGCTTTTGTATATGCTCGCCTTTTGGTTGTGCCAAAGTTTGCATTTGCCACTAAAATATATTTCTCTATTTTATATAATAATTTGGAACCACCACTCCCCAACAATAGGATTCACCAATGAATTTGGGTTCAGGTTTTAATGTTTTTTTTTATTAAATATTCATGAATTTAAATGAATATGCACTAAAAACTCGTTTAAAAATTTGGTACTTTTGATGAATGATTAATAAGAAGGAAGTCCCTTATATATAGATCTATAGTCCTGTCAATATCATAAATTAATAATCATAACATAATTAGGACAATTTAATAAAATATGAATATATTTTTGTTTATTTATTTCTCGACATTCAAAGGTTCTGGTGTCGTGTTCTCGAAGCAACACAAATTTGTGAAAGTAATGAATCACCCTCAACAGGATTTTCAATAATACTAGTTACAATTTATTCTAAGTCTTGGATCTTTAAACTTCACCATTTTCACAATGTGTAATCCAACAGGTGATTGATATCCATTTTATTACGATAACTGTGATCATTAATCATATTCTCCATCTCATGAACGTGTTCTTCATGATAAATTCATTGAATCGAAAAACTATCTTTAAATAGATAAATTATTAGTTCATCAATTAATTAATAAAATTTCACGGTCTAAAAATTATTCATTTATAGAAGCTTTGATGTATTATAATTGAAAAAAGGTTGGACCTTACGTTACAAATTTGGAATCGTCTACTATTGATTCTTCAAAATAAACGTATCTTAGAATATTCAAACTTTTTGCTTATTATGTAGTTAAAATACTAATTAATTAAAATTTTATTTGACCTTAGCAACGTGATATTCAATTTGGGATTGAACAAATAATCATAACAGTCCTCTCAGTGATAATTACGTTAACAAAATTTTGTCTTAAAATAAATGGAAAACATCATTAATGAACACAATGAGGAAATATTCTTTTATTTTTTTGGCACCAAATATTATTGCCCCAAAGAATTTAAAAGCACTAAATTATATAATCTATAATTGCACTGATCACTCCTGTAAAAAAAAACAAATCAAAATCAAAATGTACAACACCCCTTTGTATTATTAATTAATGTTTAACCCATGAAATTTTTTAATTTTTAGGGGAGGGTGATGACTCGAACACGAGGCCTCTTACATTTAAAAATATATGACAATCACTAGACTAAAACATTGTTGTCGAATTTAAAAAAAAAGAAGCTAATAACACTTTATTCTAACAAAACAATATAAAATAAAAATTGAATTAATTTTTTATTTTACAAATATGACATTCTTCTTAATTTAGAAGCATAGAATATGAAATATATGTTATCATATGTATTTGAGTGCGTGAATTTACAACTATATAATATAAGTAATATATATATTTTTAAAAAGGGTTAAGGTGTTGCACAATTTATCTTTTTCACGGGGTGATGGGTACAATAATTAATTAGATCCCTACAGGAAAAAAGAAAATAACCAGCAGAAACAATAAATAAGCGAGAGAAAAAGAAAAAAACAAGCGGCCTGGGGAAGATTAAGGTTGCGGAGGATATGGCGCGAAGTTGAACGATGCTACTGCAATCTCGACTCTCAATCAGCTGTCGCACCTCGTAACTCCCTCCTTTCACTTCCCTTTTCTTTCGACGCGTTGAATCTCTTCTTTTTTCCAAGAAAACTTTGCAACGGCGGATACCCTCCCTTGAATCTGCTTGTTCTTGTTTCCCGCTTCTTCTTTTGTCACCAGGGGGGCAAACCCACGTCTAAGAATCATTTCCGCTATTTATTCAGATTGCAACGGCGGATACCCTTGAATCTGCTGGTTCTTGTTTCCGCTTCTTCTTTTGTTACCAGGGGACAAACCCACGTCTAAGAATCATTTCCGCTATTTGTTCAGATTGATTTTATCGAAGGTTGCACCAGGAGGCGAAGAAGACCAATCGTATGGTTTGACAACTATGCGTCTTTTTTGAGTTCTCTTTCGTGCATTGATTTTATTTTCTTTTGTTTTTTTAGCCATTGATTGTTTGATTCGTTCAGTTAACTGCGCGAGCATGCTCCGCATCTGTGCTTCTTTGTGGTTTACTAATGATTTGCTTATGAGTTGTTTCTGACTCCTTTACCTCAAATATTGTTGTGCATTTCTTAGAACCAATTGAGCATGTTCCTTGATTGGTGAGTGGTTATATGTGGAGGTAAAGACTATGAATCAAAACTATATGTTCTATCATTCAACAAAGCATGCCTCTTTATGTTTAGGGTGTAGTCATGGTTTTGCCAACACTATCACGGTTATTGTTGCGTATTTTTTTAAATTAAAATAAATATAATCAGATAATTTGGTAAATTTTTAATGAAAAAAAATTGGAATTTTTTTTAAAAAGTTCTACAACGGCCGAGAAATCGCCAGTATTCCATAAAAATGGTATTATAGCTACATTTACGTTTTAACCTTTAACTTTACTACGGCGGCTGTCGTTCTGCGACCGATATTCCGAACCATGGGTGTATTATATTCAGTTAACCTTCTAGATTTGTTTGCTTGTGCACCACCTTTTTTATTCGCTTGATTCTTTCAAATTTCGATTGTGATCGGATCCCAAACTTGTATGACTAATACCATTTGGAGGACATCCCCGAGCAACGTAACACTGCATTTCATAGCATTGAGCATTGATCATATTGAAAATTACTACATTATATGTTGCTAGTCGTTTGCCTCATTGTTAACTTATTGTGTTTTTGCTTATTGTTCGAGTACATGTTGGGACTGATACCCCTAAAATTTTACCCCTTCTGCATCTGGGTGTGTATTGTTGTTTTCAAAATGATTCTTGTTTTTATTTCTCTTCTTGTTTGATGGACAGTCACAGGGTTATACAGAGTAGTTGGGCATGCAATATTGCTTTGGGATGATACTTACGTTATTTCTCTTATTGTTTGATGGTCAAAACTATACAAAGGATATCATATGAAAATGAGACCATCACTTTATAATGGGCCTATATCAATACTTTTCACTTCTATAATTAAAATTATAAAAATTGCACATTAAGCATGGAATAAAAGCCAGAGACACCCATAGAATATTTTGGTAGGAACTACATTTTCCAATAATTTTTGTACTGCTATAATTATAAAAAAAGTGAGAGTGGTTGCATCACTTGGATTATCTTTTAGAGTTGCTGATCTTGGATTGAAGGAATCTAAATTTTAATTATGCAGAATTTTGAATGGCAACTGGTGTGGCTCTAGGAAGCGACAGGCTACATTTTAGAGAGACTTTCTACAAAGGGAAAAGCTGCGGACAGGCTTCTCGGGTTCACATTGTAGCAGTCCCAAAATGCACTCTGGAAGAGCTTTCTTGGTACACAATCGTGAACAAACTCTTAAATTTTACGATTTTATGTCTGGGGATTTTGAGTTGGTTTTCTTTCTTTAGACGCTGTCTATTGTTAGTTTAGTTGATATTGGTAGAAAATTTTTTGTTTTGGACATGGAAGATTTGAAATTACCGGTTGTTCAAGATTTTTCTCCAATCACCTTAAAAACATATTTTTTTTGGAGATTTATCAGACAAACATTCGTTCTACTTATGTGAAATCAATTTGCTTCCACGATCATTGCACTAGCTATTTTTCAGTTATACCCAGCTATTGCATGCTGAGCATGTGCTGGTCATATCGATTTTATGTTTGAGTTGCATTTTATGGCGTGCCTACCATTTCACTTATTACATATTTCATTTTTGTTTGTCAATAATCAATATTCTAATGTTACAATCTTTCTTCCCCTATCATTTGCTGTGCTTAGTCGACATAGTAAGAATTTCTTCTTCATGCGTGCCATGTTTCTTGTTCTCTGAGTTAAATAATTCGAATATTGCGTGATTGGTCCTTCAGCTTTTGTGACATTTGGTTTTAGGATTTTGGAAAGGTGATTTATCTTCTTGCTATAAGTTGAACTAGTTTATGAATTTTGATGATCAACCAAGAAATTAGGCAACTTTAAAATAGTAGAACATACTTAGTTGTCATCTGTGCTGATGCTTAATTTATATTACTCAGGTCTCATAGGGTCACCAAAGTCCGTCATATCAATAAAAATAACTATGTTCATTCCAAACCCAAGGAGGATTGGAAGCAAAGCAGTGTAGCTATCAAATCATGCTTGAGAGATGGATATACCAAATATTTTGATTTTGCTGTAATTGGAAGTGGAGTGGCTGGCCTTAGTTATGCTCTTGAAGTTGCAAAACATGGAACAGTTGCAGTGATAACCAAGGCCGAGCCCCACGAAAGCAACACCAACTATGCTCAGGGTGGTGTGAGTGCTGTTCTGTGCCCATCGGATTCAGTTGAAAGCCACATGCAAGATACAATTGTTGCAGGCGCCTATCTCTGTGATGAGGAGACTGTTCGAGTAAATATCTGAAATTAATTGCATTTGCCCCTCAACTATCTTGTGAAAACATTCTTTATATTTATCCACAGAGACACTTCACCATTTTATTTTTATATATACTCTGATTATATTTATCCAAAGACTGCCACTTTGCCATTTTATTTATGGTCTGCCAAAATAATTTAAATCTATGATATTGCCTTGCATTCTGATGAGAGATTCTGGCCTAGCCCATTTCTCTTGTATATTTTGCCCTTTTTCTGTATTCACTCGTATGGGCCCGTGCCGAGAAGAAAGTGAAATTTAGGGTTGTGTGATGTATATCATGAAGATATGGATTCAAGATTAAGTTAGCAAATTCTTACACTTACACTTTGTGTTTCCTCTGATGGAAAGGTTGCATTGAATGTTCGATATTTTTCACCATCTTTCGTGAAATTTTCCAGGTGGTGTGTACTGAAGGACCTGAGAGAATCAGAGAATTGATCGCTATGGGTGCTTCATTTGATCATGGGGAAGATGGAAATTTGCACCTGGCAAGGGAAGGGGGCCATTCTCATCGTAGGATCGTACATGCTGCTGATATGACTGGTCGGGAGATAGAGAGGGCGTTATTGGAGGCAGTCCGAAAGGATCCTAATGTTTATGTTTTTGAACACCATTTTGCAATAGATTTACTGACTTCTCAGGTTTACTTCGGCCCATCTGTATTCTTTTATTTGAAACGTTGTGAAATGTCAAATCAAAGTGCTTCTCAACTTTCCAGTGCCGTGGTCTAATATAATCATGTCATCTGGCTTTCAGGATGGCTCAGATACTGTTTGTCATGGTGTTGATACTTTGAATACGGAGACGAATGAGGTAAGAAAGTGGATATGATTCCTATGTTGTATGGCCTGTTTGTATTTTTGTTGAAAGATATTCGTAAGACCAGCTTACTGAAACGAAGAGCATCTGTGGTCTTGTTTTTGCGTCCTTTTGAATGTTTTAGGTGGTGAGATTCATTTCAAAGGTGACTCTACTTGCTTCAGGAGGGGCTGGACATATCTATCCAAGCACTACCAATCCTTCGGTACATGTTCTGTAAAAGAAAATAACTGAATATTTTGGGACAGAAATACAATTTTATTGAATCATCAATATATCTGCAGG
Source organism: Haberlea rhodopensis (assembly GCA_907163345.1). Taxonomy (NCBI): domain Eukaryota; kingdom Viridiplantae; phylum Streptophyta; class Magnoliopsida; order Lamiales; family Gesneriaceae; genus Haberlea; species Haberlea rhodopensis. The sequence goes on from CAJQUN010000006.1 coordinate 715,369, forward strand.
TTGCCACTGGCGATGGAATGGCAATGGCTCACCGAGCTGAAGCTGTAATTTCCAATATGGAGTAAGAATTTTGAAATACCCTCGATATGAATGTTGATGAATTGATTCCAAAAAATTATATACGATGATTATGTGGAATTCGGGATGCTTGGAAAATCTTTCCCCACTTGAGCACCATGAAGTTGGTCTTTGGTTGTTTATGTCAATTGATCTTGTTCGATGCATTTTTCTGCTTTCAGGTTTGTTCAGTTCCACCCTACTGCTCTGGCTGATGAAGGACTTCCCCTTAAACCGACAAAACCCCGAGAAAATGCCTTTTTGATAACTGAAGCCGTGAGGGGAGATGGAGGAATCCTCTATAACTTAGGAATGGAAAGATTTATGGCTTCGTACGATGAGAGGGCCGAACTGGCCCCTAGGGACGTTGTAGCAAGAAGTATAGATGATCAACTAAAAAAACGCAGTGAAAGGTATGTGCTCCTCGACATAAGTCACAAACCCAAAAACAAAATCCTCTCCCATTTCCCGAACATTGCTGCTGAATGTCTCCGACATGGTTTAGACATAACCCAACAACCGATTCCCGTAGTTCCAGCCGCTCACTACATGTGCGGTGGAGTTCGTGCCGGACTTGAAGGGGAAACGAATGTCAAAGGTCTATACGTTGCCGGTGAAGTTGCCTGCACTGGTTTGCATGGAGCAAACAGACTTGCTAGTAACTCATTGCTAGAAGCTCTTGTGTTTGCAAAACGAGCTGTCCAGCCGTCGATCTATCACATGAAGAGCTCCCGTATTGATCGCGGGGCTACAATTTCGTGGGCTCGTCCCATAATGCGTAAATCACTTGATGGTGATGTTTTGAACAACATAGTACGCAGGACAATGGAGGTGAGAAAAGAGCTCCAGTCGATCATGTGGAACTATGTTGGGATCGTTCGATCAACAACTCGGCTGCAGAGTGCTGAAAAGAGGATAGGAGAGTTGGAACTAGAATGGGAAGCATACTTGTTTCAGAACGGTTGGGAGGCGACGATGGTCGGACTCGAGGCATGTGAAATGAGAAACTTATTTTGTTGTGCAAAGCTTGTAGTAAGCAGTGCTTTGGCGAGGCATGAAAGCCGGGGGCTTCACTACACGATAGATTTTCCACATTTGGAAGAGAGCAAGAGGTTGCCTACCATTATCTTTCCTAGTTCACCAGTCAATAGTACGTGGAGTTCAAGGCAATTACACAAGCAACAGATATGTTAAAATTATTGTTGATTCTTCCTGCCAAGACTTGACTGAGGTGGGATGAGTTTGATTTCCTATGAATTAAAATTGTGAAATCAATTTTCAAGATTGGATCTTTGTGCTGGATGTGAAATTTTTGTACGGACCTGATGTTGTCTCTGTTCTTTTTCTTTCACATTTTTGGGGTCTTATTTATCCTTGAATCTTTGGTACTTTGATGCATATTCAGTATTGGTTAGATGTGCAGTAATTTTTTTGGTTTAACAGTTCCTTGGGATAGTTTGTCAAAACAAATACTATAGCCAGAATTGATGACTCGTAGAATTTGCAAACTTTCTCGCTAACAATTTTACTTATTTATTGTCAAAGTTGAACAAATCAAATTTAGAGGAAATTCACTTTTTTACATGTATGGTTCATTTAGTTCGATTATGTCTGTTACTTCTGTCAGTTAAATCCTTTTTTTATTTTTGAAAATTCGATTGTTTCGGTTACTTTTGTTCATTTGATTCAATTTTCGTGGAAATTTCAATCGTTTGATAACTTCAGGAATAAGTTTGATCAAGTTAGAGTAAAAACACATCGAACGCAAATCCCAGAATGTGACGAAAATAGTTAAACACGACTGCTGCTTTTTTCGAAGTAGTTATGTTCACTTCAATCAATGCTTGAAAATGATGTACCATCCAATGAATGACAATGGATATATGAAACAAGTCCTATTCTAAAACAATCTAAGTCCAGTGGGTTACAAGCATTTGAGAATTATTGACCACTGATCAATGCTTCTAAAGATTTAGACCTTCTGCTCCTGCCCATTCCGGATTCTTTCGGTCGACGTTTTTCATCTTCAACGTTCGAATTTGCAGTTCCAAGCTTCTCCTCTCTCATCTCCACAACATAATCCAGGAGTTGAATTGCATCACTTGTTCTGTACAAAATTCATGATTGATCCTTTTATCTAAATATTCAAAATACATATCATTTTCACGTTTTCATAACGATGTTTACCTGCCCTTTGCGTCGTACATGCCCGCGAGATTGATGTACACTCCCAGGGTAGTGGTGTCAAACGGGCCGTGCCGGCACTGCCCATTTCAAGTTTTTTTTTGTTTTTTTTAATTTTTTTGGTTTAGTGATCAATCGTCACCTAAGTGGTGATCGATCGCTACACTTAAAAAATAATAATAATAATAATTTACTGTTTCGTGTCGTGCCGGCCCACGGCCTGACACGGCCCATGCTACAGTGTCGTGCCTGGCACGGCACGGCACAACACTGTAGCAAAACGTGTCGTGCAGTGCCGCTCCGTGCGTCGTGCCGTCCGCTCCGTTTGACATCTCTACCCCAAGGTGTCAACATAACACGGTTGGCTCACCGTCACCAGAACAGTCCTGCCTTCTTAAAACAAATGACAGGCTTCATTTATAAAAGAAAAAAATATTGCATACAGGCAAGTCCAAGTGATTCAAAACGACACCAAAAATGACAGATTCCTTCTCTCCTGTTTCCCGAAACTACGAAATGGCACTCTTTAAAGTTCTGTAAGACTCAAAATAGCTTCCCAAAATGCAATAAAGAGTACCCCCTCCGTGCTTGAATTCATGCTATTACGCTCAGCTGCTCTGGTTCATCGTTGTACACTTTAATCGCCTTTTGTAGCAACTAGGTTTCGTTCGTGCATTGAATCATAGATGGCAGAAATGTCCACAAAATCATGGCAATCTCTTCCGGAAGAGAACAGGTTCACTTGTCATAAATTGTTGTTAAATCTGCCAAACGAATGTATACCATAGCAACTAATGAATGGTTCTCTCCATTACTTGACTCGAACATATTGAGAGCCTTTTGATATGTAAAAACGGCCTCACTGAAAAAAATAAATTGGGGGTGCGATTGCCGGCTCTCCCTCCCCCCCGAGTCGAAATACATTTGAATCGGGATCAAACTCGATAGTTGATGCATCTTCAAATTTGACTATATCAAACTACAATACAAAAACTCGGACAGACAAAATATACATCGTAAAAATTTATTATTTTTCTTACAAAATTTTTTTAGCCGTAACTATACATATTCAAAAGCAGTATGAGCCGTATCTTTTTAATTAATTAATCTATTGGAGCAACAAATATAAAATTCAAATTGCAAAAAAATTGAATTCTTTTATTGTGACGAGGTAAATATGGTTCGCCCCAGCGCAGCAATCTCGTACAAATAACAAACATAAGTCGGCTAATAATCGAAGCACCCATTATATGGTAGTCTGTTCAGTATAAATTCTATGTTTAAGTCTATCGTACAAATATAGATTCAATATATTGGATATGCATATACAGTTGGAAAAACTTACATCAACAGCTTATTTTTGCATATATATTTTATCACAACTTTATCTAATGGTAACAGAAGGGCTAATAAAGTAAAATGCACACTACATAGATTTGGAGGTGCACAAGGAATAGCCAGATATGAGAGAACTTGCGGCAAGGGCGAGGAACGCCAGGAAAGACATTGATACAGATGCGGTTGCCATATCTGGGAACTTGTCCTTTCCCCAATTCAATTGCCAGTCATCAATCCGAACTGTGGCTGATGAAGATGCCGATATGAGAAGGTAAGCGATCATCTGCCACCACAAAACAATACAGATCGATAATTACGTAATTTATGTGGGATGCATAGAATCAAAACCTCAAAAAAGACCCAAGGATGAAGGTGACAGGTTGAAAGAATTGAGGATTGAGTCGGTATATTAGTCTATCAAGACTGAACTGTTAATAGGAGCATATTTTGATGCCAAAGATACCAAGAAAGTTAGCAGATTGTTAGGAATAAGAGATTAATACATGTTAAGATTAAAGAATGGATCAAGAACAGAGTGGATACTACTTTCCATGAGAATAAAGTTTGAGACTTAAATGTGAAAATGGCCAAAATATAGGCATTTAAGTGGAAAAGTCTAGCTGCTCAATGGATTCTGTCTCTTTTTCATCCCACCTTTCTCATGCCAAAGAATGCCCCTTTCCTTAGCTTTAAAGCACTAGGCTAATGGAACACATATTGCAAAGTGTTATGGGCCACAAACCTCATAGCTAGCCCAAGATGATGGATATCTTCTGCAGAATTTTTCTTTTCAAATTTTAGTTTGTGTTTATCTCTAAATTTGTTAAATTTTATCAGTTTATCTTTTGATCGTTTGAAGTTTTGAATAAATAAATAGACTTCTAGATAGGAAGAGGTTTTAGAAGATTTGGGGTTTATCTTTTCGTTTGAAAAGAGGAAACCTTCTTGTATTTATATGGAACCTAATTGATAAAGACAAAAGGAGAAAATGTATTAACAGCAATATCTTTCACGAGTATGAGGTTCTCCCAACGATGCTCAAACCCATGAGATCTGAGATTCTCTCTAATAAGCCTCAAATTCACAATAAACTGCACCATTACACGATCCATAACTCAGGACCATAATACAAAGTGAAGTGAAATGGGACGAAAACAATAGAAAGTGGCAAAAAATACTTTCTTCAATTGATTGTCTCGGTAACTCCATCACGGTTCTGTTCGTGGAATGGCTTAGTAGGCAAGATCTAAGGATAAATTCAACAGCATAAGTAAAAGCTACAGTAAATCCTACTTCAACAAATAAGTTTAGAATGCATTCAAATTTCATGTCTAAAGTTATAGGAAATAACCAAGCTTGCATATAAATTCGTTTATATTACATGAAGGATTATGTACTGACCAATGACCATATTATTGTAACTTGCAACTGTGATGATCAACGACAATATGGATCTTAATTTGCTGCTGCCTGCTTTTGTAATTATCACTACTAGTTTTATCAGTATTATGACATGATGCAACCAGAAAATGAAATATATTACTCCATAATATGTAAAGACTTAGCTAAATTATACTAACACATTACACATTCAAATGATAGCTTTAAAATCTTGCCTGATCAAAGGCGAAATTGAAGTAACACCGGAGTTGCTTTTTATGCTGCACAGCAAACTTTCCGGAGGCCAATTTGTAAGACAAATCCAATGCCTGAGCCCCGGAGTACACAAATCCTATTATATTCACTGATATACAGTATCTACAAAATCCGATTTCAATTTTCAAAATAAAATATATAAAACATAGTATCTCACAATATAATTAGTGAAGAAAACAGAAACCGAGGGTTCAGATTATTGTGCGGCAAAACAGATGAAGCTTATAAAATTTGAATTCAAATTCGAAAAGAAATTTAATCCATTTGAATTACATAATCCTAACGGTATGAAGTTAAATGTAATAAAAAACAATCCATACCTGAAATCTTTGTAACGATCAAATGAATCAAGAGCCCAGCCTTGGTTTCTATCAGCTGCCATAACTGATAACGAAACCAAGCAAAACAAAAACCCAAAAATCCTGAATCCTAGAGCCGCTCTTTTCACCAACTTCTTCCTCTTCGCGTTTCTCAATATCGACAGAGACGGCCTAACCCTCCTCATCCCACCTCCATCGCCGTCTTCCCGATCGGTTTTGGTTACCACGGCCACCGACTGCTCCGATACATCGCGATTCACCACCACCACCGGCGGCTGAATATCCTGCGAGTGAGGCTTATCCCTTTCCGGAGACAACCCGTGATTGGTATCCGTCCGATCAGATGAAATCCATGAACGCGGCGGCGAGAGTGATATATGTCCCCCACTGTTGCGGTTAGAGAGTGGCGGAGATGATCGAGGAAGTGTGAGTTCATGCAGAAAAGAAAGTGGCGGCGAATCTAAGTCAGAATCAGGCTCAGAATCAGGGGGTGCGTGAGGCTTACTTTGATTCTCCTTAGTTTCAGCTCCGTGTATCGAGGGATGATGAGAATCCATGGTCGATGTGAAATTTCCTGGGTTTATTTTTTATTTTTTCCTATATTGATAATTTGGAAGGGATGGCGGCCGATTTGTCAAATGTTTTTTCCTTTTATTTTGGGTACAAATTAAAATAATAAGAATAGTGTAGAATGTGGCATGTGTTTGCACTGCGAATGGTGAATACAATTGAAAAACAACAGTGAATACATGTGTCTAACATTAACACATACTAATCCATAGTAGTAATGATCGATGAACCACAATCGTTCAAAAAGACGACAATACAATTGAAAAACAACGATGAATACATGCATCTAACATTGACATAGACTAATTCATAGGTAGTAATGAGCGGTTAAAATGTGAGATAGTACAAGAACCACCGAAGCATCACAAAATATTTATCATAATTGAGTCGATTCAGTTCCCCTCAAACCATACAGCCTAGAGTAAAGATGAGCGAGGAAACGATCTTTCATTATATGAAGGTATAAAGAAGAATAAACGAGAAACATAAACTGATAATGACAAACAATCGATCGAACTATCGTCTCCAAATCTCAAACTTAAGATATTCATATGAGTGTTGTGCTAGAGGGACGAGGTATAAGTTAGGAAAATATAATTTATTTTTATAAATAAAAAAGGTTTTATTTTGATTGTTGCATCATACCACTGTTCATATTTATTTTAAAATGTGTTTATGTTTGTGAAAGTAATATTTAGATTAAATGATTAGGTATTCACAAGACTAACTATCACGATATTATTACGTCAACCTTAACTAGAAAATTAAAAATTATAATAGATGTAAAAAAGAACAAAAATCATTCTACTTAACTGTTTATTTTAATTGATTATCAAAAATCTTATACAATTATTTTTTAATTTTTCAATTTAATTATAAGAAATGTATTTGTTGATAACTATTGAAACTGTATCAAAGCAGCACTTAACTTTGGAATAACCCAATTTTTTTTTAAACAAAATAACCAATTTGAACAATATTTATCAAAGTGACCGAAGTTGTCATGTGAAATGACGATGTTGGGGTACAATAATTGTTCTTGCTATGTAGTCGATCGAAACGTAGTGCTTGTGATGCTGTACGGTTTAAAAGATTTGAGTTGCCCCGTTACCATCAGTTATTACTTTTGGTAAAGCGACAAGCGATTGATCCTACAATTGGTATCAGAGTCAATGCCACGTATTCGATTCCAATGAGTTGCAAGAAGTGCAATTATTGGGAGAGAGATTGTTGGGATACACAATTACCTTTGTTGTATAATCGATCAAAACGTGGTGCTTGTACTGCTGTACGGTTTAAAAAATTTGAGTTGCACTGTTATTATTTTTGGTAAGCGGTAAGCGCTCGATCCTATAGACAACTTTAGTGAAATTTTTTTGTTTTAAAAAATTAAAGACGTCATACGACTTCAAATGAAATTATTAAACAGGTTATTTTGTTAAATTATTTTGTTTATTTAATTTAAAAACCCCCTTTTAACTTTAGAGTGTGTGAAATATACGGCTGAGATTCGATGTGGGCAGCTACAAAATCAACGGTTTATAAGCAAATGAATCGTCTTTCTAAGCGAAATTCGAAGGTAGCCATCAAATCACTTCACAAGCACACGGGGTCGAATAAACACAGCAAATCGGGAGGCTAAATTCCAATTTCTCCATTTTTTTAAATCACCGTTCTTCAGCAGGTAATTTAACTTCTCAATTATCAGACCGGCGGTTCATTTCTTGCTTCGGTTTGATCAGGTCATAATCTGATTTTTGATATCATGGGTTCAATTTTGTTTGTTTTCGCACTAATTTTCGGGTGGTTTAGACTTGTAAGTTGAAAATACTAGTCGTTTGTTGAGATAATTCATCATCTAACATTTTTCTGGTGATGTGTGTTTGCGGCTTTTCATTTGGTAGATAATCTATTGATGTGGCTTTTTTTTCTTCTTTGACGTTTGTAATTGGTTTGTTGGTAATACTAGAAAATGTGGGAACATTGTATTGACGTTTTTCAATCGATATTGGTGCCCTGTTTAAGCTTTAAGTTGCTTATTCATACGTTGTTTCTTCGATTCATTTGCAAAATTGTATCTTTCTCTACGTTTACTTTGCGCATAATTGTTCATTGGCATAAGTAGATCGTTTGATCCGCTGAATGTTCCAAAATTCATCATTTAAAAACATTTTAATTTTTAATACAATGTCGAGGCTACTATTTCGTGCTGAAGAACGATTGCATCTCTTGGCTAATTGTGGCATTTTGTTGAGATAATATATGGGTTGGCCCAAGTTCTCAAGCCGACTTTTTCCATACTTTTGTTTGTGGTTTGTAGCCTAGTAGAAGGCGTGTTTATTTTAATATTTTAATATGAGTAATTTGCCCAAAATCTTTTGTCCAGTATCTGGTTTCAACTATTGCTCCAATGATAGGCCTTGTGAGAGTTCAAACCATGAGGTGGAAGAGTCTCCTTAACTTGCTAGTAATTCTATTAACTTTTTGTGGAGATGACGCGACATCATAACACTTTTAGAGTAAATTTTGTACATTTTTTCTATTCAATTCTCCTCTAAATTATCTCTTGGGACTTGGTGAAAAGTTTACAAGTTTGATTTGTAGGCAAAGAGGAAGATCCGACTTATGCTCTTTAGAACTAGTTTCCTTCGTAGGCGATTTGATGCTATATACATGTGGCAGGTTTGATTCAAATGGCTGAAACAAAATCAGCTTTGGGAAAGCCAGTTTTCACCAAGGTGAATGAGCTTCGACCTGGCACAAACGGACACAATCTTGTATTAAAAGTTGTCGGTTCCAATACAGTTATGCAAAAGGGCATGCCCTGAATGTCTGGTGGGAGATGAAACTGGAATGATTGTGTTTACTGCCAGAAATGATCAAGGTAGAGTGCTATATGCCATTTTATAATGCAGTTCTTTTTTGGAAATAGCTGCAATGAATTTGACTCGATGCAAGAAATAGTTAATCGGTTGTTTTATGTTTATGAAGTTGTGTCACTTTGTTTTTTGTTGTGCATTAATTATCATCCTTGAACATTACGATTTCTGATAGACAGACTAAATAAAAGATAGCATTGCAGTAATCTGGTGTTTTCTTTAATATTATTATATTCAACATACTGTGTAGGGATTAATTGAATAATCCCAGCTTGGTTATGTTTGAACTCTGCGCATTTTGAATCTCATTGTTGGAAATTCCTCTCTCACTAACTTTAGTGCCTTAAGTCAAACGGTTGTTTCCTTTTATTTAGAGCTTAGATTATTTTTGTGACACTTGTTATGTGCAGTGAAAATAATGAGGCCGGATACTACAGTAATTCTGCGAAATGCCAAAATTGACATGTTTAAAGGGTCAATGAGGCTGGCTGTGGATAGATGGGGACGTTTAGAAGTGACTGAAGCAGCAAGCTTCACTGCTAAAGAAGATAACAATCTCTCCCTAGTTGAATATGAATTGGTGAATGTTGCCGAGGATTGATTCTGCTAGCTCTCTCCTCTGCTTTCGTGGAAATAAATCTTGTGAATGAGACAGAAAGTGTGATGAAATTGTCGATTAATAAATCTTGTTAGAAGATTCTCAAGGTGATAATTTTGTTGTTTTGAGGTTCTATGCGACTTTGTGGTGGTGATACTACAGTAATTCTGCGAAATGCCAAAATTGACATGTTTAAAGGGTCAATGAGGCTGGCTGTGGATAGATGGGGACGTTTAGAAGTGACTGAAGCAGCAAGCTTCACTGCTAAAGAAGATAACAATCTCTCCCTAGTTGAATATGAATTGGTGAATGTTGCCGAGGATTGATTCTGCTAGCTCTCTCCTCTGCTTTCGTGGAAATAAATCTTGTGAATGAGACAGAAAGTGTGATGAAATTGTCGATTAATAAATCTTGTTAGAAGATTCTCAAGGTGATAATTTTGTTGTTTTGAGGTTCTATGCGACTTTGTGGTGGTGAAGGAAGACACATCGTCTGGCATTTTAAGGTAAAGCGAGGATTGGGTAGTGGTTGTGTGTGCCCTCAACGTTAAAAAAAGAAGAAGGTAAAGCTGGGGGTTATCACCGCAGGTATACACAGACAGGGTTGAGTGATTCAGAACATCCTATTGTCCATGTTTACGACATTAGTTACACGTATCTTGGATATTTGTTTTTAAAGAAGTTAATACTGGATATCCTTGAATAGTTTTCAGTGTCATTTAAGAAGTTCACAAAACTGTTCGAACAAATCAAACGAAAACAAAAATTATCTGAATATCTTTCATCATACATAAATATCTACTCAACATAAAAATTCTATAAATACTCGCAAATGCATGCTTCCAAAACATTAGTAAATTTTATATGAATGTGTGATTAGAAACTTGAGATATTCTCTCCGAATGTTGATAGTAGACGAAACGGCAGGGACAATATAAAAAATATATCATTGTCGAAATTGCATCTCTACTATTTTTTAAACAAAGGACAACAAATAGCACAATATTGCATCCATTGGTCTAATATTATTGCAATTCTAAAAATACCCATGCCACAACTAACTAAAAGCAACATTGCATGGACTGGGCTAACGTGGAAATGCTTATATGCACACGATTTGAGCATCATTTATACACAAGCTCAATATTAAAAAGAATACATTATATTGTTTTTCTTTGTTACCTTGTTTTTTGGTTCGATTTTATAACAATGAATGTATATATGAAAAATAAATGAGCATCAAGATTTTTTACGTGGAAACCCCGAGGGGAAAAATCACAGGACCTAGTCCAGTATGAATTTCACTATAAACAACATGATGATTTATAGTGTGTTCTTCTACAACAAAAAACGAGCTAAAATCGAAAAGAGTGGAGAGGAGAGCCATGGATGAAAGCTGGTCAGGGGGAAGAGGCGATGATCCAAAATCTCCCCTGCTAACCTACTATTTTCTCCCCTTTATCCTTGTTAATGGGCTCCCATTGTGGGCCTTTAGTTAATAATCAAAAATGAAAATGGGCCTAGGTTAATGGGTTACATAAACATGGGAATGGGCCTAGGTTAATGGCCAAGATAAATGGGCCCTTATATCTTGTCAGATCGGGTCGAGCCTATAGAATTCGGGTCCAAACCGCACCGAGATAATTATCGGGGGTATCATTCTTGATATATGGATTTTGGTTCATGTGCTTTGGGATTGCGATGCTTATCTGTAGGAATTTTTCTTTGTAACGACAGACGTAGAAAAATGAAAGGAATAAGTCGTGGTAAGTGTTGCATACTTTGTCTTTAAGAAGATATGCCTTGCTAACTGTACTTAAGGAATCCGACAATCTTCTCCCAAGATACAGTGACTTTTATTTGTGTTAGTAATACTACAAAACACAAGTCTAACAACTACTAATATTCCAAAAAAAAATATTTTCAAGTATATGAAAATAAAATGCAATTGCACTTTGTATAATTCTCTCAATCTTTTTTTGTATATTGTTTGTCTAGAATTATTTGTATTATGTGTATTCATTCAAGATAGAGATCTATATTTATTACTATCTATTATTATTATTATATTATTAAGGGGGAATGACCTATAAAAACTATCATGATCTCTTTGGTATGGTCTTACAAAATTACAAATTCAACCCTGTTAGTTTTCTTTTTCATTGAGTATGTACGTAACTTCAACACGTTCTCCCTCTCAACTTCCATAAGCAATTTTCTCTCAATCCATAGGAACAGTTTAATCTCCAGGAAACTTCCTTTTCAAATTAATCTACATCCCAAAATTAATTTACATCCGCCAATTTTTCGATTTTACTTTTCGTTGCATGTAGAAGTTTTTTTTCCTCCTTGCTCAGGCTATGTTTCGTTCTTCACTGGAGGGATCTCATGGGAGATGGACGACGAGAAGCTGAAGGACTACTTTATGCATAATCTTAAAGTCTTAATTCCAATTCAATGTCGATTTATTGTTTTACATATATAGAATGCAGAAGACACGGTCAACAAATGCCTTTTTTAATGAGTTTTTTTTCCGTGAAAACATACACCAACCAATACATGAAAGGGTGTTTTTGGCCCTTCGCAACGTTGGGACGCCACTTTTTGGAATCTTCTCAAGCAGAACATGGGGTGTTGGGGCGCCCTTGCAGCCCCTACTACCTGAATCATTATTATTGTGGTCTTCTACATGTTTTCTATATTTATCGTGTCATCTTACTTAATTTCAAATCAGACTATGTCCTTGATAGTATCCGAATTTCATATGTTTCCATTGGAATGCTTACTTTTATATTTATGGGTTGATAGGTCGCACATTGCATCACGAGGATCATGCCCAACCCAACAAGAAATGATTGTGAAGGAGACAACACACTAAATACTTTGTAGCTATAATTTACTTGCACCTGCCTTGCCTCGTTTCTTTGTCTCATACATGTGGAATATACAACAATATTTTATTATTATTTTATTATAATAATATAATTTTGTCTCCCAGTTTTGATCTAAACTTCATACTCATCCCTATGTTTTTTATTTCTTAATTTTGATCCTTCTCTAATACGGGTTTGAGCTCGATTTTATCCCATTTCTATATTATAGACCGAGGAGATAATTTTCATATTCTTTTCCCTAGTTTATAGTATTAGCATTGTACGTGTCACGGTAATTATGATCACTTCAGAAAATATTATCATTTGTTTTTTAATCTTCGTTTAATTTAACAAAAGAATATATTTATTCTACTTGTTATGACTTACGACGGTGATTTACTAGATTGCCCCAAGACTATTGAAAAATGATCATAGGGATGTAACGAAATAATTGAATGTTGGGGGATGATTTTGAATTTTAATTAACGCAGCCAGTGTAACAGTCTATTAAAAAATGAAACATAATCCAATAACAACCAACCGTCTTTGAAAACTTCTTGCATATATCGAATGTAGGTTCCAGTGTATGTAAATATTTTGCTTCGTTGAAGTTTATATTCCAAAATTTGAATGTCGAAATCATTAATTTTTTTGGTTTTAATTAAAATAATAAATTGATGCTCATCTAATATTTTGATTATAAAACGTGTAAAATAGAGTTTATATATTTTCTAAATTTCTTAAAAAACTCCCACAAAATAATTAGAAAAATCAAAATTAATAAAATATGTTTTTAAGGGACAGATCTGCTTGGTAGTTGGTGCTAAATGGCAGGGGCAGTTTAGGAATGTATTCCTTCCCCGGGTTCAAATGAAAATATCCGACACGAGGCTGCCGGCCTAGGTTCGGGCAGCAAAACACGCAGTCTATATTTACTGCCCCGCTCGCCGGTTACAGAAATTCCCCTTATTGCTCCTGCGTTCCCCATATTCGTACAAAATTCAATCCTCAGTCGCGCATTGTTATATACACTATTAATCGACAATTTCATCAGTCTCGCGTTGCTGCTTTCGCCTATCATTTCGCCTCTTGTCCGCGTGGTAACTATTCTTCTTTTTCTACACTGAGTGATTTTTAATTGAAATCTAATTACTGCACTTGGAATCTGATTGTAGGAAAGTATTTTGCTTGATTTAAATCTTGATATGGTGAATGAGTGAGATCTTAGTTCATTTGCACTCAGAATGAGTTGACATTTGTGCATAATTTTGTTTTCGCGCCAGATCTCAGTTCTGATACTGTGTAACTGAAATAGATTTGTCAATGCAAGCATTTTTTGTTATTGCGTTTTTGGATGCGGTGTCTTTGTAGTTGACTGTTCGCCAATTTATGTAATGTGATCTCTTGTGACGTCATGGATAAATCGAACATGTTTATGTGTTTGGTGGCTTTTTGGGAAAAGCGAGAGAGGATTTGGGCTATGGTGGAGAGATTCCTGTAATATATCATTCGGCTACTCGTATGTATGCCCTGCTTCGCTGATTGAGTTTGTTTTATGTGTAATGCATGAATTTGACATGCGGTACAGCGCTTCGATAATCGCTATACATTATCAAATAGAAACTGGTGTAATTGAGATTGTTCATTCTTTATATTGATATTGATATTATTAGAATAGTGGTACACATTAGTTATTTGTTAAACTTGGCCACTAGAAGTTATATTACTGAAATGTACTTCTCATAGTCAGAATGATAGTTTTGAATACATGATATGTTAGGTGGAAAGATCTTTCATGTTACAATCTGATTTGATTATTGTTATTATTATTATTCATCAAATGGTGAATGTGATAGTTGAATTACTTCAGATATGATGTCTCATAAAATATAATATTATCCTAATTTTTATTGTTCTACTGCAAGTGTAATTGTTCTACTTTAAATGTTGTGAAGCAATTAACTTCGAGGACTGTAGTACTTTGGACCATTGCAAACAGTCAGATGCCTTGATGAGTATAATGCTATTTTGCCACTTTTACTTAAAGAAACAACTACACATTTCTAAAAGTGCCTTTTGACATTTACTTAAATGATTACTGAGATGGCCTTGGAATTGTTGAGGCATGCAGGTTATTCAAACGTCTTTAATTTTAGAAAGATTGTTCAACTGTTTCCACATGGAGCCTCCCAGGAGGCCCTTTTCTAAGGCCATTTGTTTTCATCATAATGGCTCCTTTATTAGACTAGAAAACTTGAAAATCGAAATATATTTGGAGAGTTCTAAGGATTTGTTGCCAGAAAATAAGTGCATGTAGGAAAGTGCACTACTGGTAAGTTAATTGATCCATGTACTCATATCTGGTTCGTATGTTGCCAAGTAATTGCCTTCATGCATTTACTTCTCCTTTGTGCATTAGTCATTTTGCTATTTTTTATGTTATCAATCCGCTGGATCTCTAGTAAAAAATAAATTCTTTTGAATTATTATATAATCTTTCGTGTTCATCACTTATCAGGTTCCATATTGTTTTTACTTGCTTGCTCTTGGGATATCGGCAAGGATTTTAGTTTATTTTTGGTGTTTTAAAATTACTTATCACAATACTTTTTATTCTTGTTTTAGTTGTCAATAATATCCATAATGTCAGAGATGGCTCTCAAAGATGTCAATAAAATACCTGAATCTGAGAGGATTAACAAAAGCTCCAGCAATGGAGACTTTATGCAACCTCACTTTGAATCTGTGGATGAAAATGCTGAAAATAGGCAAAACAAGAAGATGTCTTCCTCGGCTGACTATTCCATTAAGAGAGATGGATCTGAAAATTCTGGAGAAGGGGTGGCAAATTCTGACGTAGAGTATATTGAATCCGAGAATTTGGAGGATGTAGAAGATGTAGAGGACTGTCTAAAGGTATTTCTTATGTAATTCTATACGTGTTTACCCACATTTCCCAAGATTCTTGATGTGAATGTGAGTTGCGTCTTCAAGCACTCATGCTTGTATCCTTATAAATCGCTCCTAAATTTTTTAATAGTCTAACATTCTTGCATTCTGCCTTTAGACACTCTTATTGGGACTAGGTTCTAAAGAATGGGTTTCAGTGTGTGACGCACTAAACAATGTTCGTAGATTGTCTATATTTCACAAGGATGACATTATTGGCATGCTGTAAGTATTAATCGTCAATTATTGTGTTCTTAGAGTGAAGTAGAATTGATACATTTGATGCATTCCCTGAATTTCCTGTCTCATGACTCCTAGATTTAATTGATCAGGAATGATGTGATTTCCTTAATAGTGAAATCCCTGAAGAACCCGAGAAGTGCTGTTTGTAAAACTGCAATTATGACTTCGGCTGATATCTTTAGAGCATATAATGATGACATGATTGATTCACTGGATCCACTGGTAATTTGTTTTATTCCAGACTCAGTTGCTGCTTACTTCCTTTTTATGGTGTGTTTGATTTCCCGACCAACCCAGTTCCTTTTTTACAACTGCAATGCTATTACCCTTGTTAGCTAGTACAACTTCTTCTCAAATCTTCACAAGATAAGAGGTTCGTGTGCGAGGCAGCTGAAAGTGCTTTAATAACCCTGACAAATTGGGTTTCTCCTCTTGTATTGTTGCCCAAGCTGCAACCTCATATTAAGAACAGGAATCCTCGAATTCGAGCAAAGGCTTCCATGTGCATTTCTCGAAGTGTTCCACGTCTGGTGAGAACTCTTAGACAAATTTAGTGCCATCCCACCTCCCCTTTTGCTATGGTTTCACTCGATATTATGAACTTGTCTACTTATTAACACGTCTTTAGAACTGGATGTTGGGGTTAATTTAATGTCATTTGACGGAACTGATTTTTCTGTTAATGACTTTAAGTATCTTTTCCATCTAGTAATAATCGTTCAATCCTCATTTTGCCAAATCCTTACCAGGGAGTTGCTGGAATTGAAGAATTTGGCATTGACAAACTGATCCAGATAGGTGCATCCCAGCTTAGTGACCAGCTTCCCGAGTCCAGAGATGCTGCTCGTGCATTGCTGTTGGAGTTGCAATCTGCATATGAAAAATTTCATCTCCCAGAACCGACTGCTAGTGTATCTGAGGAACCCTCTACAGCTTCTTGGGAGAATTTTTGCCAGTCAAAGCTTTCTCCACTGAGTGCACAGGCTGTCCTTCGCGTGACCAGTATTTCTCGGGAGGGATTCGTTTCAAGTTCATAGCATAAGTATGTACTTCACACACAATGAGTAATATTCGTTTCATTTTGATCTTGGTTCTTCGAAATTTTCTTGTATATACAGTGAAAGGTTGGGATGTTTGGCATTCATGGCGGTTGAAGCAGATTATGGATCCTTACCTTAGATTGAGTAATCAATAGGTTCGACAATCTCAATATATCATTCATATATTCTGCAGAATCTTCTGTAGTATGTTCCAAGAATTGATCTGTTCCCGACTATGATGGTACGTAAATCGAATGAAAGCAACAACTTCACATTTCTGTAGTCAAATCCTTCTCTTATGGAAATTAAAAGCATGTTGAATTGGCACTAATTTTCAAGTAGAGCCCAATATGCACGCTTTAATACATTTTAAGATATCTCGATGATGTATTTACATTCTTAAAATTTCATTACATTTAGTTTACGGCTCTGTTTTCTTTTCTTTTTTACTTGGACAACCTGTTTGTTCAAACTTACACATCAAAATTTCAATGGTACTATTTCCATTAAATTTTTCTCACTCAGTGCATGACAGCCATATTACCACGAAACTGGAAAAAAAGAAACTTAAAAACGAAAAAAGGAGTCAAAAAGTATCTACGAATATCTTTATTATTCGTTCCTTCCCCATCAACTCGATATACCCCCAAACCACACTTAAGCTTTGCATGAGTACAACTTAAAGTAGCACAAATGGCCTTACCGCTTTAGCAGCTTCTGCAAGTTTTCTTTCTATTCAAAATTTTCCTAAAAACAGACACTCCTTTCTACATGTCCTTTTCTTGATCAAACAACATAGCAAAATGCTAAGGTTGCAATGACAAACCATGAACTAGGCATTGCAACCCTAGGTGATGGCAATAATCATTCCGGTGGTTTTTTATTTGTGGGAATAGGAATCTAAACCAAAATCTTGCATGTAAGACCCAGAAAGGTAATGTAAAATCTGTACTTAATTCTTAAGTTTTGATTGAAAGAAATTTGGGGTGCACGGATTTGATGTTATTTAGCTTTGTAATTCCGTCTTTAAGTGAAATAGTTTGGTGCTTTAGCTAAGACCCGAATAATGATAACTGCTTCTTTCCACTAATATTCTTGGCCCAATCTGCCCGGTTTTTTTACCGGTTCAATCCAGGTCCCACTGATTTTTTTCTTGATGATTTTAGAAGGCCAATTAGACTGGACCAAACATCAATTGAACCGATAAGTCTGATCCGATTTTCAAAACACTGACAATTGCCATAACCTTGACTCATCTTCCACTGTTCCACAAATAATGAAAGTTAATGTTTCACCAACCACCATTATGTACACATGTACCATATAATTTAATGAAAGATAATGTTCCCACAACTATCATTATTGTACACTTATACCATATAATTTAATGCATAGTCACTTTCAAAAATAATGTTTTATTTAATGGTATGATACAAAATAATTTTCTTTTTAACAAATCATGTTGTTACAAGGTGTAGACTCTAATAGTATGACACTGGTTTGGTGAAAAACTTTGAATTAACCAAGAAATTGATATGATATCATATTAAAAGCATAACACACATTTTTGGTATCGTCATGTAATTTTGCTGTAATTTTATTTTAATTTTTAAAATTATAAATAATAAACTTACTGGCCACTTCATGTCTATTTATTGGTGCAAACAATCAAGAAAATGTGCAGCAAAGAAAGAGAAGCAAGCAATGGCTATTCTTTCTTCTACCAGTTCCAAACTTCATCTACTTCTGTTTCCATTCATGTCAAAAGGCCACACTATTCCATTCCTCCAGCTAGCCCGCCTCCTCCTCCGCCGCGGCGTTTACGTTACCCTCATCACTACTCCGGCTAACCATCCCTTCATTGCTCAGTCCCTCTCCGGCACCGATGTTTCAATTCTTGACCTTGATTTCCCTGAGAATATACCCGGGATTCCTCCGGAAATTGAAAGCACCGATAAACTCCCATCAATGTCGCAGTTTATTCCCTTCGTAAACGGCACAAAACTAATGCAGCCCTTCTTCGAGGAAGAAGTTCAGACCATTATTCCGAAAGTAGACTGCGTAGTATCAGATATGTTCTTAGGTTGGACGCTAAAATCAGCGTCAAAACTCGGAATCCCGCGGCTGAGTTTTTACTGTATGAGTTTCTACACCATGTCACTTGTCACGGATGCGATGGAGAATGACTTACTATCTTTACACGAATCCGCCCACGAGCCATTCACAGTCACCAGCTTCCCCTGGATCAAAGCTAGGAGAAACGATTTTGATCACCCATTCAACCGGCGTGATCCAACTGGTCCTGATTTAGACTTCATTATGGAGTGTGAAACCTTAACTTCTAATAGCTATGGACTGCTTGTGAACAGCTTTCACGAGCTTGAGGAACCGTTCGTGGAATACTGGAACAGAAAACTTCAGCCTAAACCATGGCCTATCGGGCCGCTCTGCTTGGAAGAACCCTCAAAAACTTACGCCGAATCATCCCAGAAGCCAAAATGGATACTATGGCTCGACGAAAAGCTGACAAAGGGTTCCCCAGTTCTCTACATTGCATTTGGTTCTCAAGTAATTATGCCACCCAAACAGTTGCAGGAAATTGCTATCGCCCTGGAAGAGTCGGGAGTGAGCTTCTTATGGGTGGTGAAGAACACGGGAGAAGAACTGATTGATGGGTTTGAAGATCGAGTAAAGGAACGAGGAATCATTGTGAACGAATGGGTTGATCAGAAAGAGATTCTTGAACATGAGATTGTGCAGGGTTTTTTGAGTCATTGCGGGTGGAACTCGGTGCTGGAAGCCATATGTGCGGGGGTCCCGATACTTGCATGGCCGATGATGGCCGAACAAAGCACTAATGCGAAGATGGTGGTCGAAGAAATTAAAATTGGTTTCAGGGTTTGTACAGATGATGGAACATCAAAAGGATTTGTGACAAATGAGAATCTGAAAAGTTCAGTTATTGAGTTGATGGAATGTGAGAATGGAAAAGCTTTGAAAATGGAGGTGAAGGGTCTGGCTGAAGCGGCCAAGAGAGCTGCGGCGGACGGCGGCTCGTCATGGAATGCTTTGAGTCAACTTATTGGTGAAATATTAAGTCAAAAGGAAATCAAATGTTCTTAGCTTAATTATTAGTAGTGGCACTAGGGATTTGATTAACTAATATGATTGTTTCCTACTTTCCTATTATCCAAGTGAAAAGGGATTTGTTTGCAAAAAAAGAATATGTATGTATGACATTGATTGGAATTTATCGGCCAATATTAATGCAATGAAATTTAATGTATGTCCAGCCATAAAAATGAAATCGCTAGAAAATAATTTTATTTTAATTTCAAATCATTCTTTCAATTAAAAAAAATTAAACTTCAAATATAAATTTCTTAAACTTTGAATTGTACATAACTTGTCTTTCTATTTTTCACGATTAAATTCTCGAACTCAGGTCTACCTTCCCAGGTAGGGATGGCAACGGGGCGGGTTTGGGACGAGTTTGGTCAATCCCAGGACCTGCCCCGCCACACGTAAAACCCGGACCCACCCCGCCCCGCTTAGACCCGCGAACCCGGCGGGTTAGACCCGCCCCGTCTCGGTTCCATTTTTTTTATTTTTTATTTTTATTTTTAAAAAATATTTAGCTAGAAATCAACTTTGAAACAAAAAGTTGAGTTTTGTGATTAAATTTTATGTTCTCTCTAGTAAATATTTATAATAATCATTGTAAAACTATCTTTAAGCTACTAAATATTTATTAATTTGCTCTCATTTTCTTCAAAATGTCCAACTTCTTTCACATGAACACATGAATTTTGATATAAAATTAAATAATGTCACTTTATTGTTCAATCAACGAAGTAAATGTATATTCAATAAATTAAAAATGTATAGCAGGGCGGGTCCGGGGCGGGTTCGCCCAATCCCAAGACCCGCCCCCGGCGAGATGGGTTCAATGTGGGTCCGGGTCTAGACCCGTCCCATTGCCATCCCTATTCCCAGGAACTGTATTTTTTGTATAAATGAAACACTTGCAAAAATCATGTAGTCTCACGTGTTACAACGCGTTTTTCGGTCATGAGATCTAATATTTTTTTTAATAAAAAATATATATATATTAAGTTTTAAATAAAAGTCTCTACGCGTTGGGCTTCACCATATTCAGACTGGAATTTATATTATATTAGTACCTAAATTATTCGAGTGTACGGAAGTGCGAGTGTGTCAATTTTCAAAATATTGTGTGTGTGCACTGATTCATCTATATATATATATATATATATATATACTGATGAAATATAGTTAAACATACATAATACATATCATATTTGACAAACTTATATAAGTTTTTATAATATTTACAGTGCAATTCAAATCTTTTATTCGACCACTATCCTAATAGGGATAATTATTGTTCTCTGAAAAATATATTTTAGAGAATGCAAAAATGAATATTAATATTTGGTCATAAGATAATGAATTCGAAAAATGAAACCAAATATTATCTATGTGTTTCAATATGTTTTGTAATGATATGAATTTATTAAAAATGACTTATATTATTTCCGGACAATTAAGAATGTCTAACATTTAAGTTCACGACTTAGTAAACTTAATACGTGACTTAATAAAACTTAGTCGTAAAGCGCCACACGTGCACTCAATGCGCCATATCACGACGGAGTGTCAACGCGCGACTTAGTAAAACTTAGTGCGCCTTAAAGTGCCGCACAATCACTCAATGCGCCAGTTCACGATCAGAGCACTAATGCGCAAATGAGGGTATGAAGATTATATGACTTAGATTATTAACTTAAAACATTCAAATGTTCAGAGCTTTTATATTCAACTTAGTGCACTTTGCATAAATTTTAAATAAATATTCATCGTTCAAGAAAAGAGAAATGGAAGACATGCTGATGACCATAAGAGTCATATGATTATGTGATGAATAATTAAAACTAATTTTGTACTATTGCATTGAGATCGAAGTTTAATGAAATCTCTCTCTCGGTTTTCGATGAGAGCACCTACTATTCATCATCTTCTTTGTGCAGAAACTTCTGTTTGGTCCCTCTTTGCCTCACGATTATTCTATTTTTGATGTCCTTTATGGCACCTTCCTGTTTCCACTTCCTTTCTGTACCAATTTCGCAAGGATCCGACTTCGTGAAAAAAGCTATTCACTTGGTTTGTCCTCAGTTGACTTCGGGAGCTTCTGTCTGGTGGGACCGATGGAGCCCGTCGATGTCACGACTATGTTGTTTTCGTAAGAGGTGGTGCTACTTGAGGCCCTTTCTCCATGGTCGTGGTTTCTAGCTTTGATGGTCACACTGTGGGGGCTTATTGGATTTCGTCCTCGACTTCTCGGGCTCTTAGCCTGGGCCAGTACTTTTTTCTCTCGGCGGTCGTTACGAGGCAACACTGCCGCTTGGCATGAGTCTACTCTGTAGGTATGCGTACTCCCCTTTGGTACTATTATCTCCTTACTTCCTTTATATTTATATTGCTTTTGTCTGGGTTGGTAGCCATGATTTTATTTATTGTTGCCCTACGGTATCTGTATATGTATATCTCTGTGATCATATTTTGTTGGTCGGTTGGTCTTGAAAACTGGACTAGTTGGTTTTGTGCGCGTGGTGGTCTTTGGTCTATGGCGCTCAACTTGGGATTTGGATACGAGAGCTTGAGCGTTTGTTGGCCTTTATCAGTTTGCATATCTCGATTATCCGTATTTGTTCCTTTCGTTTGATGAAGGCAGCTCCCTCTTTAGACTACATCCTGGCTCACATGGTTTGAGGGGACCAGACTTTGCTATGGTGGTCATTGCATTATTCCAGTCACGTGCTAGCGTTTATGCTTTGACGGCCTCACCTTTAGAATGTTTGTATGCTTTTACTTGGTGTCGTTGTCTCATTATCGAAGATTGACAGTTGTATATGATGTACTTCATGATCGTTTAATATATTTCATGTTTCTCGTTAAAAAAAAAACTAATTGTACCTATTACATTTACAATACTATGTTAAAGTATTCCTACAAAACATCTCATTAATCTTTTTATTTTTGCTCGACTTTTTGAACTATCTGTCAAACTTTTCTCCTTTCTAAACATCCTCAAAGAAATTCAGTTCATTTGGTTTTAACAATTTTGGCATATTTAAGCCCGTAACCATAAATATTCATTCATTAATAAAAACACAGCCACCACTTGTTCCTGTGCGTTCAACCACGTTAAATTTCTGCGTTATTTATATTCTACTTTCCGTATAATTTATCATCAATTGTTGCACATTTCACAACAACTGGTACCAAAATGCCAGGCTACAATGAGAGGATGTCTTTTTCAACGTTCCACATGGTGAAGTTCAACGGATCTGGAAATTTCGGATTATGACAAAGGAGGGTTAATGATCTGTTAGTGCAACATAGCATGGTGAAAGCGTTATACGAAAACCAACTGGCAGACACAGACAACATGGATTAGTAACAATTGGAAGCAAAGTTTGTGGCGACAATCAGACATTTTTTAACTAATGATGTGATGTATTATGTCATGGATGATGAATCACCAGCGGAAGTTTGGTTGAAACTGGAGTCTCGGAATATGTCCAAATACTTGACAAACAAACTATATCTTATGCAGAAATTTTATAGCCTTAAGATTACATCGCACTCGGATCTGAGTCAATATAACAATGTTTTCAATCAGATCATCACTGATTTGAGGTGGGTTTATGTGACGTTTGAAGAGGAAGACAAGACGTTGATGCTACTTAATTCTCTACCAAATTCTCCTATGTACACAAATTTGGTTACGACTCTGATGTGGGGAAAAGAAACACTCGAATTGGAAGAGATCACAAGTTATTTGTTACGTTTTGCATCAAAGGAAGAAAGTCAGTGATGAGAATTCACAAGGTGAAGGGCTTGGGGCGAATGGTAGCCAATAACGTGAGAGAAACAAGTCTTAGAGTGGATCGAGTAAAAATAGGGGACACTTTAAATCTAGGAAGAGAAATGAGATTAACATGTTTCAAGTGTTGCGTGAAGGGGCACATAAAACAGGATTGTCCAAATAAAAAGAAGGGGAACAAAAAAAAAATAGAGGTCTTATCAAAGTCTGAGAATATAGTGAAAGAATAGGACTCGGAGAGTTGCGACAGGGATATGTTCTCTGTTTCATCTAGTTCAGATCATCTTGCATATTCTTGGATTCTAGATTCAGATGTTCTTTTCACATGACACCAAATAAAGACTGGTTTGACACCTACATGTTGGTATATTTTGGTTATGTTCTAATGTGTAATGATGCTTCCCACAAAGTTATTGGAATATTGAATATCAAAGTAAAAATGTTTGATGGTGTCATCAGAAGTTGTGTGATGTTAGACACTTACCAGATCTAACAAAGAATCTGATTTCATTGAGCACTTTAGATTCTAATGGGTATAGTTACAAATCTGCAAGCAGAGTAATGAATGTGAGTAAAGATGTCTTAACAGTGATGAAGGGGCATAAACTATCTGGCAATATTTATACACTGCAAGGCACTACAGTTGTAGGTGGAGGTGCAGAGTCTGCGTCAGATTGTACAGTCTTGTGGCATATACGGTTAGCCATATGGGTGAGCGTGGAATGATGGAGCTTCATATAAGAGAAATCTATTGAAGGGTGTAAAAACATGCAAACTTGATTGATGAAAGTAGTTTGTTCTTGGGAACAGAATAGAGTGCAGTCCAAGGCAGAATGGATTCTTGACTATATTCATACAGATGTTTGGGGGCAGAACATAAATTTCATGAGTTTTATTTATGACTACTCACGAAAGGTTTGGTTGTACTTCATGCCGCACAAGTAAGAAACATTTGCAAAGTTTAAGTTGTGGAAGCTGAAGTAGGAAACCAGATAGGGAGAAAAAACAAATACCTTAGATCTGACAATGGTACTGGATACACAGATTCAAAATTCACGGAGTTGTGTGAGCAACATGGGATTAAGAGACACTTCAAAGTACACAATACATCACAACAGAACGGTTGGCAGAAAGGATGAACAGATCAATAGCCGAGAGAGCTCGGTGTCTCAGGTTGAATGCAGGGCTTGCAAAGAACTTTTGGGCAGAAGCAGTGAATATGTCATGTTTTTTGATTAACACATCATCGAGGGCAACACTAGGCGGGAAAGTAGGTGATGAGGTATGGACTAGCAATGCAATAGACTACTCTGGTTTGAGATTGTGACACCCCTTACACATAACACATACACATGAGGCAATCCCTTACACATAACACATACACATGAGGCATTGCCTCATGTGTATGTGTTATGTGTAAGGGGTGTCACAATTGATTTGGTATCAGAGCAAAGGTTAGAGGTTCTATAGACTGTCACATGTGCATTGTCATTGTCTGGTAAATGGTTGTATAAGTAATCATTTATGTCATATAGGTATAATGATGAGCAAAATATTCATGGAGGGGAAGGATCAGCCTAGCCTGAGTTACATGCATCTTCTTATTCGTCAAATTTATTCTATTCACAACATCTATGCTTTCCAATGCACATATAAAATGTCAAAATATATGACATGATGCGTATGCATGATCATGTAAAATTTTCGGGTCATGACAATTCTTTCCCCCTTTAGAAAATTTCGGCCTCGAAATTTATATCTGTATCAAGAAGAACCACGGATATTGTGTTTTCATGTGTTCTTTGTTTCCCACGTAGCTTCACGTTCAGAATGATTCTTCCATAGAACCTTTACCATACGAATTGCTCGACTCCTTAACTGTTTGTCCTTGTATTCTAATATCTCAACCGGTTCTTCAATATAATTTAAATTTTTAGTAATCAATTGGCTCGTCTTGCAGGACAAGAGACAGATCTGATCTGTATCTTCGAAGCATACTAACATGAAATACATTATGAATTTGAGACAATTCAGGAAGTAAGGCAAGACGATAAGTATCTCATAATAATAAATATATTGAATAGATTTAATATAGTGAATAGATTTAATGACTAGATGTAATATATTGAATCAAGTTAATGAATAAATTTGAAGGGTTAGTAATGTAATTTTCGAAATTTGTAAAAATAAAAATAAAAATAAATAAATAAATTCGGGAACCGCCATCACAAATACAAGATATGCACACATTTGACACCTTTAGTAGGTGAAAGCACCGTGAGAAAAGGAAAAGGAAAAGAGAAAGGAATTCGGAGTTTCGTCGATTTTCGTTCGGGTCATGAGAGAGAGTGTTTGGATGTCCAGCCTACGTGCATGTTTATAGTGAGGAGAGATCCAAGCTTGATACAAAGCCTAGACAATGCATATTTCTAGGGTATCAGAAAGGGGTGAAAGGTTTCAAGCTTTGGGATCCAAAGGCAAATAAGGTTGTCATCAGTATAGACATGATATTTGATGAAAAAGTCATGCTAGAACATACCCAGGAAGAAGAGAAACAAATGACAGGAAATTTACAGCACCAATGAACATGTGCTGCAGGCGGAGCTAGAAAACCATGACAGAGAAAATGACATTCAGAACGCAGATACTCCCATCTTAGGAGATCAGCAACATCGCAGTATAGCCACAGACAGACACAGACACACTGAAGCCACCCTCCAGGTATGGCTTTGAGGATTTGGTTTCTTATGCACTCATTACTAGCAGCGAGGGTCTTACTACTTTTCAGGAGGCAATTCACAGCCAGGAAAAAAACGGATGGATGAGTGCTATGGTGTAGGAGATGGAGTCTATGCATAAGAATCATACATGTGAGTTGGTGGAGCTTCCAGATGGGAAGAAAGCGAGGTGCAAATGAGTGTATAAATTAAGTAGTTTCAGAAAAAGAATGAGAAAAATTCAAGGTTCGACTGGTAGCAAAGGGTTACTCACAAAGGGAAAGGGTTGAATACTATGAGATCTTCTCTCCCGTGGTCAGACATACTTCCATCAGGGCAGTATTGGGTTTGGTAGCACATTTTGACATGCAGTTGGAGCAAATGGATGTAAAGACAAATTTTCTTCATGGTGATTTAGAGGAGCAGATTTACATGGTACAACCAGAAGGGTTTAGTCAGCCTGAACATGAACATTTGGTTTGTAAATATAGGAAATCACTTTACGGGCTTAAATAGTCTCCGTGGCAGTGGTACTAACGATTTGATTCATACATGATCCAGATTGTCTATAACCGATGTGAGTATGATTGTTGTGTTTATGTAAAGAATCTTGATGTCGATTCATTCAGTTTTCTGTTATTAGATATGTGGATGCAAACTATGCATGATTTGGATTACATGAGGTTTACGACATGCTACATATTCATTTTGTGGGTGGACCTATTTGTTGGAGGTCTATGGTTTAGTCTTTCGTTACATTATCTATCACTGAGTCAGAGTATATGATAGTGACTGAGGCTGCAAAGGAAGCTTTGTGGCTTACAAGTTTGGTCAAGGAGCTGGGTATTCAGGAGTATGGAGTTGGAGTTCAGTTGCATTGCGACCATCAAAGTGTCATTAATTTGGCAAAGAACCATGTATATCCTGCGAGAACCAAACACATAGATACGAGGTTCCACATGATCATAGAATTTGTCTCTTTTGGTGAACTTTTACTTGAGAAAGTTCACACTTCTAAAAATGTAGCAGATATGCTGACAAAGCCTGTTACCACAGATAAGTTCAAGCATTGCTTGGACTTAATTAATGTCACAAGGTGCTAGATGAGAGATATTCCAACCTATTGCCCCAGGTGAAGTCCAGAGTATGTTCTTCAAAGTGGTGGATATTTGCCAAGGTGGAGATTGTTTAAAGCATATGACTCATGTACTGAAAGTGAGTAGATGCCGGAGCGTAAAGTGCCCAATATTACAATTTTTAATCTTTGAATCAATTGCTAAAAGAAGACAACTAGTGTATATATTCAATTTATCCTTGTACAGACATAGAATCTATGGTCCAAACAAAACTGTACATCTTGCACTTGAAATGGAAGAAAAATTCAAATAAAATTTGTCTATTTCACTTGATGTCATATGTAAAGAAAAAAAATAACAACCAATAAACACAACGAGCTCCATGGATTTTATAATTTGGACCAAATCCTGCTGCGAATTTGCCCAAGCCCAGCTTTGTTGTCACGACTCGAGACCGGGATCGATAACACCGGCATTAATTCCCAATAACAACTTGAAATCAATAAGCCTCGTAATACCGTATTCACCGAAAAACCAGTCTGTTATTCCATAAAAAATAAATAATATCTTTACAACTGAAGGATAAATTGCATAACCAATTCCTAAAGGTCTTAAACGGAAACCAAATAACGAAAGCCTAATTAAATAAAATTTAAAGTCTTTATTTCATAGAAACACAACGGATCACAAACCCCACAAATGATGTTGTTCTTCGTCTTCATTTTCTTCCTCATCTTTATTTGGGAAGGGAGAGTATGAGGTGAGTGTTTTGAAAAACACTCAGTAAGCGGGGGCCAATCGATGTGACAATATAATAATTTTCATAATTTTTCAAAACATATATCATAATCGGAGCATAAACTGATATGAATACGGAAGCATAAACTTAACAGAATTGCTCTAATCAGAGCCAGAACAGAACATGTCATATCAGAAATATTTTTCATATACGTAAAGCACAGTAAATCCTCTAATTCTCTATTGATACTGATATCAGTTCTCTAGACTTAACCCTCCTAGAGATAATGTAAGAAACATCGGATCACACACGAATAAAGGGTCTAGACTTTCCAGAACAACTGTTAACCACCGTATCAGGTCAGAAAACTGGTTATAATCCCACGCATCAGGGCCAGAAACAGAACCGAAATTCCCACCAATTCGATTTCGAAATTTAAAGTGCTTCAAATATATAATTTTCATCAAAACATCAGAATTCAATAATTTCAACATAATTCACGTAATTGATTGAAGTTTCAAAACATAATTATGATTTTTTAAAAAAAAAACGAAACAAATTTTATAATAAAAGCCAACTTACCAAGATTGGAGATATTTCTAAGCGTGATTGGAAGAACTCAGAATACGAAACATGACGAATTCCTTCCTTTCTTGGCTTGAATAGTGTCTGACACCCTCACTGTATGTGCACCGTGTGAATGTTTCGAATACCTAGGGGCTGAATTTTCAAAGGTTTGCTTGCTAGAGCTTATTTCAAAATTTTGAGTGTTAATTCCAAAGTATCGTTGGGTAAATGATTTGGATTTTTGCTATGGCTGTTGGTCGAAATAATGGCTGGAATTTCCGAAAGATTTATGCTGACTTTGAGGAATTTTAATGGGCTGGCACCTAAATTTCGCAAACAAGGAGTGGCGATTTCGAATTTCAAGATACTCCATTTTAAAGACTTAGTTGGCCGATGTGGTGCTTAGGAGTATTTTGTAATTTAGTGGCTTTGCAATTCTCGACACTTGAGGTGCAATTTTAATGTGTTTTGTGCTTTGAAAGTCAACTCTTAATTATTTATTAACGATTTTATCAACCCATACATATCTTAGTTATTTTGTAACTTAAATTATTATCTATCTAATACACCATATTTATTAAGTGTATTTTTGGTACTATGAAGTCTCCCGAAATCAATCAAATTCCATCTAGCTAGGTGGTATGATAATATTCTATTAAGTTTATATTATCTTTTGATATAAATCAATATTATCTCTTACTACAATTCAATATTATCTAAACATTAAGTTATTGATTTAAATAAACAAACTTGAGTATTTTGGTTGACTAAAATTTTGGGTTAAAAATTCGGGTTTTTACATTTGCCGTACCTTTCATCCACCCCTGGTTGTTAGTCACATACTTCTAAAGTATCAGACAATGAGTATATATTGTAAACTAAATTAATATATATATATATACTAGTTCGCCTTGCGCGGTACCAGTAGATAATGTGGTTATTATATCTTGTATTTTCATGATCTACATGTGAACAACAATCAAATTGGTAATTGGGTGAACTTGGATGAGAGCTCAATAAAACGTACACAAAAATAAATTAATATGCAGTGCACAAAGTGCACAAGCAACCAACGAACGAGTCACAAGTTTCATGTGGGGGCGATATCATAGTGTTGTATACACTCTCTCCCTTTAAGATTACGATGAGTGAACTACTTACTATAGGCTAGCTACTGCAAGGAGATGAGGTTACTGCAAGGAGATGAGGTGTTAAATGGAGGTCTATTTTGTTCCTTGTCAAAACCAGTGTTTTCCATGATTCTCATTTTTTTCGTTTCAATGTTATAGTGGATTTCATCGTGAGTGAAAAAATAATGGAGTCAAGAAACATTAATACTGAATTCAAACATGGACAGGAAAGATGACAACTTACCCCATGGTCATGCATTTTTCACAGTATCTTACTGCCCGTATCAACAATATACATTCCCCATAACAAGATATTGTCACAAACACAAACATTAACAAAAACCTTTCAACAACGATAATGCACATACGCATATGTATATTTTGAAAATGGTAAATTGAGTAGATCTAAAGCCGGGTGGTCGATGTTTCGAGCCAAATACGTTGCAGAATCATGCATTTTATGCCCTTAATCTAATATACAGTGACATTGGTTATTGCAATCTTGAAATTGTCTATCCAGCTATTACTGACCTATGTAAAATTTCTTTAATCTTCATTTATCTCTCAGAACATATAACGATTTAGGGTGATAATCTAACTTTGTTTTTGGTCCTTACTTGCAGCATATGGCACATGTCGATATACATGATCCCAATCGGATATAGGAAAACTTAATTGTAGTTAAATAAAAGAAATAATGATATGAATATATCAAGGAAATGTAAAATGTCATGGAAATAGTTAGCTGCAAGTATTTCTCGTTTTTCACTTAAAATCTAGTTTTTGTGCACAAAATTAACATATTTTTGGATACATAATTAATTTAAAATATGATGAAATTAGTTAAAAGAAATTGTGAATTAACAACATAAATTAAGGTTACTGAAGGTAAATTGAATGCAAAGTTTGACAATTAAAAGCAAACGCCAAATGGAAAATGGAAAATAAAAAATAAAGTGTGATAAAATAAGTAGGACATGATTTCCCCTTCATTTTGTTTTGATAATAACTACCGCTTGTAATATTAAGTTTAAGTAAGAGCAATTTTGTAATTCCGAATAAAAAATATTGTCATTTTCAATCGAATTCGATCCACAGTAAGGATGACTAAGGTAATATTCGCAATCAATTCACAAGTTTGTATAAACTGCAAATCCTATAATGAGATAACATTGGATACCTGGACCCTTCTTGCAACCTTAATAAATACATCTTCTAATGTCGTGTCCGCCAGACCCCATGCATGAACTGGAAATCTGCTCTTCGCTTCCTCAACTGCTCCAAAACCATCCTCTATTCTGATCTCGTGTTTTGGCACCTCGAAATCTTTTGTTCCGTAGATATGGTAAACTTTTGCTAGCGTTTGGAGAAAGTAGTAGGGCCAAGTTTTCTTGTTCTTCATCGTGGACGTCGTCATTGTAAATATGTATGATCCCCCATATCTGTCCTTGGGCTGCTGCAATGCATTCCTAAATGTCCCTGTTGCAGGAAATCTAGTACATCATGATACAGTATAGAAGGTCGTTTTATACAACACCAAGTGACATACGCCCGGTTTATGATATCGTAAAATGCCTAAGACTTCATTTTAATGATTCAATGTGTGTGGATTTACGTCAAACTAACATAGGACCGCGTCTATTGCATATGACAGGATACAAACTGGAAAAAGGATACAAATCATACTACCTCTTTGGGTCGCCAACACCAGTCACCATCCACAAAAATATGAAGGTGGTCACATAAATGCTCCGCCTCACTTACTGGTTAGAATTATGGGTCTGTTCTGTTTTGAGCTGCTTCACAAGATTCCACAACATGTTTTGCAAAGCGGGATCGAGGCCAGTTCTTGGTTCATCCGTATACACGATCTTTTACGAACCATTTCAAGAAAATAAGATACAGAAGAGTAAAAAGTAATCAGAAGCATATCAAATGAACATAAGCTGTGATAATGATCTAGTATTTTAGTCGAACTTTAGGATCTCCGATTAGTGAAATGACAACACTAAGCCTCCTCTTCATACCACCACTATATTTACCAGCTTGTTTCAGTTGTTTGTCTGCCCTCCACCATGAAATAAATTGACAATCTTCAAAGAGTCTTCCACAGCCTGCATCCGAATATCAATTTGGTTATATCATAGATCCCATCTCAATGTGCACAATCAAGGATGAACCTGTGGAGGAGGGGAATGGTCAAGAATATTCATAATAATAAATCTAGAAAAAATAACTTTCCACTCTCTTTGATAAGATTCTAGGACATATTATTTGATTTATAAAATTTTAGAACAGACACACGAGCATATATAAAATATATACAGACACATTAGCACATAAAATACAAAAGATTTCGAGAGAGAGGAAGCTGAAAAAGTAACAAGAATACAACACCGACTAATTGAAACATCCCATTTTTATACAATGCATGCAGGCTTTATCGAATGGGAGATACAATAGATAAGCAAGACAAATATCATAAACTTAAATAAGCATGTTGTAGTCTGGCACACAAACCCTCATCGGTCCATATTGAAGAAAACATCACCAAGAATCTAAAGATAATTAGCTATCGGCGCACAACCTCGCGATCCAGGAAGATAAGAAACCGATAAGATAAGTACAAGTTATGAGCATGATCAGAACTGACCCTCATCCCGTAAAACACATATTAGACATAGATTGGTTACAAATTAGGAGAAAACCAATAATTAACAATTATTATTTTTTTGGTCCAAAGAAAAAAGTACACATAAAGCCTCATCAGTGCTGTCCACATACAAATATCCTGACAACAATCTAAAATATTCACAAGCACGATAAATGAGATTTCAGAAAAAACACATTGTTTACAGAGATAAACGAATGTAACCCCAAAATATGAGGATGTGCATAAATCACTTGTGGAAAAACGAAACTAACCTAAAAACAACACTCCAGCAGTGAAGATCAAGCGACGCAAGAACACAAGGGTAAAACAAACCAGTTTTTTTCTAGCCGGAATAAATAAGAAAGGGAATGGCGCATGTGTTTTCCACTGCAGTCCAGAAAATTCGAAATGTCTAAAGCCAAAAAAATGGGAAGACCAATATATAACTTACAGAAAGGATAAAATGAGGATTGCAAGCCACCAAACCATACCAACCAGGAAGGCATGGCCGAAGATAATGATGAGCTTCCCCATCGATGAGATATCATGCAGTGAATCCATCGGGTAAGAAAATCTACCCAAGAAAAATCAAAGAATGAGGGTAAAAACCGTCGTACCAAAGGATGAGACCCAAGAAAAATCAAAGTATCAGGGAAAAAACCGTTGGGCCAAAGGATGAGAGATGGCATCATAAGGCCAGAAACAACAAGGAATAATTCGAACATTAAATGCTAATGGACGGGTGCTCGGCTCGTTGAAAGAGGAGGAAGGAAGGCACATGATATCCACGAGATATTAAGGAAGGATTGGATTTATCTCCTCTCAATTGACGTGATACATCGATGAGATACTATAATGGCCATGAAAACATAAAGCCCAACACCCAGAAATTGTGCTCCCGAGCAAAAAAAGCCCAATGGGAAAAAAAGGAAAAACACATCAGATTGCTAAGCATTGTTCATCCCAACAGTAATTTCAAGTAAACAAGACCCAGAATACTGTTCAACATGTTCTGCACTTATAATATTGTATAATATAATATAGACTGATAAATATTCAAAAACTAAAAATCAAAACGTGTATTTCAGATATTACATGGTATCACATCTTACTTGTTGTACTGAAAAATAAAACAGAAATTATGATAATTACTAAGCTCCCTCAAATATATTTTGAAGATATAAAATTTACAGTTGATAAACAATGCGCTTATAATTCAGAATATTTTCCCTCAGCTCTGAGTAGATATCTAATCTTGTACTTAGACATCAACAAATGACCTAGTAATAGATAATTCCGAAACATCCATTGATTTCTCATCTTCCTCCCTAATCATACTAATCATCAGTGCTACTTGATTCATGTTAGGCCTCGCCTCCGGGAACATGTTAACACATTTAATCGCGACCTGTAACATGTTAACCATCCTTTCTTCGCTAGCTCCCTCGCGTATCAAGTTCTTGTCGAACACCTCCACCGTCCATTCCTCCCTAACGACTGCAAGAACCCAACTGGCGAGGTCTAATCCATTGTTCAAAACATGTCTTCCTGTCAGCAATTCCAAAAGAATCACTCCGAAAGCATATGTGTCCGCCTTGAATATCATGGAGTTGCCTTCTTCGTGGCGTGGAAGGGTATTATTGGCCTGCTGGTTCTGCATGTTCACAAGCATTAGGCCATACTCACTGATGCATGGCTCCATGTTCTTGTTCAACAAAATGTTTGATGATTTCAAATTTCCATGTGGGATTCTGTCATTCTGCAGTTCTTCATGCATGAAGGCTAATGCATCAGCTATCACTGCAGCAACTGTAAGCCTGCTGCACCAATCAAATTGTTGCTTGCTCTTATTTCCTATATCAAAGTCACAAAAAAATGAATTACTCAGATCATGATTTGTCAGATTTATGTTAAGTACTTTGAAATTTTATCCGAAATAATTACCATCACCATGGATTAGCCTGAAAAGGCTCCCATTCTGTTGATACTCATAAACCAGAAGCTTCTCCTGTCTGGAGCTGTAGAATGCAACGGCAGGTAAAACATAAGGATGCTTCACTTCATCCAGCCTTCTCATTCGCTGCTTGAACTCATTGCTAAATATGGCCCAATCTTTAATCCTCTTCACAGCAAGACTCGTCCCCTGTGGCCCACACGCAACCTTGTAGACACTACCGTGGCTTCCTCTCCCGAGCAGCTCAGCCGGGGCCTTGAGTAGGTCTTCGAATTTCAACCCGTTCACCTCCGGGCTCGTGAGAACTATCAAGGACGAAGAAACCATGGCAGTTTCGTTTGAAGCATGCGAGATATTGGTTTTGCTGACTTCTGCTGCAGCCTTCAACTCCACTGTGGAGTAACTGGGCTTGATGATGCTTTCATCAATGGCTACTACTGCGTCGATTTTCTCTTCTTTTGTCTTCCTTCTTTTGTATAGCCAAAGAAGGACGATGAACAAGACGGCTAAACCTATGAGAAAATAACCCGCAAACATGAGAATCTGATCGGTAGAAACACCACCTGTATCATAGTTTTGCTGAGTAGCCTGTTCCTGATCATCAGATTTGGCTAATTTTAAGAGGAGAAAATGTGAAATAACGCAAGCCCAGATCAAGATTTGCTTCATACTAGATGTCGCAAACAAAAGAATCGGATTAAAAAGGGAAAAAGTTCTAACATTCAAATATGCAACAAGAATATCAGATGAATGTGTTCTTGCACAAGGAGAAAAATCCTAAGTTATAATGCTTATTGACGGAGTTTTCAATGAGTCATGTATCCTTGTGGACACAACATTGACATAGTCCAGTACCAAGCCACTTAGATTAATTTACAATCAATCATCCATTTGCCGGCCGGCCCATTGTTTCTGCCTTATTACTGGCACAAGTAATATACATCACTATCAAGAATGCAAACCACATGAGTAAGACAAATTCATGACAAAAACTTGAAATTGACCCTTCCAGTTTTATATATGTCTCATATGTATCACTTATATAAATACAAGTGTAGAATATTAGCATTTGTTTTCTAACTAGGAAAGATAATATAAGTCCGAAATCTATATGAATAAAATGAATTTAAAAATGGATATTGATGTGATTATAAGATTCCAGATCACGAGGTTGAGCAACAAGTTCTTCATGTCCTAGCTAAACGCCCCGAAGTGGAAATCCTGAGAACAAAACGGTTCGATTGGGGCCGAGGTGGTGCTCGACGTGCTACTATGACGATCAAGTCAGTGGACAGAAACTAACGAATCGAGAATCCAACAAATTTAATGGATTCTGTATTATAGTACACGAAGAATCGGGTGTGTATGCAAAGTATTTTTTAGGGAGCAATCGAATTCCCTTTTCCTGCTGCTGTATATGAGTATTTATAGTGGCATTTTCCCGAATAATGGCCCGCTAATCGCGGACCATGATCCGCCAACAATTGTCTTTTCGTAACTGTCGTCCGGTATTAACTGAATCTGCCCACGATCCACCCATGAAATGCGTATGTTCTGCCGTAGTTGTTGCCTAACACTAATACACGTCCGCGTTCTTCTCGATGCATTAATGCTTGCCACGTCATCGCTTTGACCGAGTGCTAGATTGTGTCCATGATTTACATGCATACGAGTCGAGTGGGCGATGATGCACTTTTCCACCTCAGCCATGAAATGTCTAATGTGATTTTTCCAAATTTCGTTATAACATAGATACATTGAAAGATCAATTTTAAATCAATTTTTCTCCCACTTAAATTCTAATACTTTAAATTATTTGAACAACTAAATGTATCTATTCCAATCACACAGCAACATATGATATATATTGTCATACATAAATTTGATGGCAATGTGCAATAATAACACTTATAATTCATTTTGTGATTAATGTGTCCTTTTTTTGAGTGGGGATTTGCTAAATCAATTTTTGTGCCAAATGTGATTCTGACTCGAGTCTACCCAAAATGGGTATGAACTCTTATCCATCCCATCAATATTGGTGAGCTCATTAGTGTGTCCTTTCTTTACTTCTATATTGGTTTTCGAAAAATGCGGATTGGAAAACATTTACTTTCATTTAAGAATAAAATATGCTACATCGATATATTTTTTAAACTAAACAATTTAAGATTTCCTATAATTAAAAGATGTAGCATAGAATCAATGAATCGAAGTTTTTAATCAACAAATAATATCACGACGATTTAGCAAAGACTCAAAAAATGCTCTCTCACATTTGAAACTATTGTAGATAGAAGAATAAAAATATGAAAACCAATACGATTATTAATTTAAAATATATATATATAATGAGAAAATGATTTATTAATATGAGTACAAGGGGTACTTCAACCCAATACAAAAATGAAAGCGATTACATAACCACTAGGAAAAACCAAAACAACACAACTAACAACTTGGGGTACAAACCAAAATAGGAGACTAAAAGCAAAGAAAACTAAAAGAGATTAACCAAACTACTAAGAAGGGGCCACTATACTAAACCCAAATGTAAAATTCTGTATCAAGAACTCCAAACATCAATAAATGCCAATGTCAAAACTCTAAAGTCAGTATCCACTGAGAACCAACCAGGAAAGAGATCACAGCAGCCGAAAGTTTAGCAGAGAAGAGCTCGACATAGCATTACCAGTTAAAATCCATCCAAAATAGCGATTAGTAAACATAATCATGCAGCAAGTAAGACCATGAGTAACATCACAACAACATTAGTCTTAGCAACAACATACTTGAATCTGAGTCCAACAGAGCAGCTTAACTAGAACTAAAGATAATGAAAGCAGCCCACTGCTAACTCTAGCATCAACCCATCAGTCACTCACATCCAAGAATTATCTATAAAAGACTTTGGTGTCTAAGCCATTTCTTTACACTCATGTCATTAATATTTAGCGCCACCACCAAAGCAAATCAGAATTTTATCTAGACCGTATACATCGAAAAACATATGCAGGATTCAAAAACCAATCCGATAAAGTGTAGTTACATGATGGAAAATAACAAGAGATCCACGCTCATATCCTGACTTTCACCTCCTCCACCAGCCTATCACTATTCGGTTCTAATCCTTTAAATAAAACACTATTCCTCAACTTTCATATACTCCATACAATTTAATGTCATATACCATTTCAGATTATAATATTACACTCAAAAGGGTTTAGCCCATGATCATATCGAGGATACACCAAACCATGAGTAACAACTACTCCACACACTATTTGCCAAAGGACAAGAAATGAAGAGATGATTAGCATCCTCAACCTTCGTATTACAAAGCACACAGGGCAAATTATATATAATGACGAATAAAATTTCCTAATGATCATTAATATATTAATAATTTTTGCCGATGTAATAATATCGAATATTCCCTATAGTTATAGTAAACTACATCTATAAACACTTGCTGAAAAATTACAATTAGAATATTAACTTAGGACTATTAATAATAATTATAGTTTCCAGTATAAGTATATCACTATTATATAATACTATTTAAGATGAATTTAAATTCTTCAAACAGTTGCTACAATTTTTACATTTATTTTATATTGATATTAATGTTCTTATAACTTATTTCCTTCATTAATTAATATCATTATAAATTTCTAAAAATATATGCATATTACAATTAATGCTGTTAATGGTGAATCACGAGTTTGAAGAACTACGTATCATTTAAAATTAATCAATTTTTAGATTATTTTACTGAATAATGTTAGATATTGGTCTGTAAACGATTTCTTTTATTGAATAATCCCAGAAATTTCTTCCGAGTTAACGGTGAACTTCAATAAAAAAAAATCACTTTCCTTTTCAAGATCCCTTTTTGTTGAACTCTTTATTCCTTATGTCCCTATCGGAATTGAACCTTTAACGTCTTACGTGCCGTCTCCCCTTCCATATCCTTACAATTTTCCAGTCTGTTTTTGGTATTATTTCCCTTTGGGCAAAGCCTTAGCCTCTGAATGATCGAATTGGCTCTACTTTTTCGGCGATCCTGCATTTCTTGTCTCCAATTTGAGCTGGGTATGTGCTAGTTCCCTGCTTTAATTGAAAGCTCGTTTCTTTGTGGTTTTGGTTCAACTTCGAGGTTTGTTCAACCGTTAGAGGTTTGTGGGATTGCTTTGAATTTTGTTATGCAAACTCTATATTGTTATATCTTAAATTAATTCTTGCTGTTGGGTATGGATTTTATGCTTTATTTTCTCACAGTTTCGGTGCTGCATTTGTTAATTGTTAGTTTTCGTGGTTGTATTTGTATTTTTCTTTGTTCAGATTCGTGCTTTTCTTGATTCTTTACTTGCTTATTTTTGTTGATTCCTAATTTAGGGACAATGTTACAAGGCTACTCGATTGAGCTGTACTTTGATCCTGCATTCGAGAATCAGGTTTTAAGGCGTGGAATGTGTTGGCTTGACGCCAAATCACCACTCATCTGATTGAGATTGAATCAAGACCTCACATTACCTTGTTTTCAAGCCCTTTTGTTGACATTGCTAAACTTGAGAATGTGCTAAGAAGTTTTTCTCTGAAGCAAGGAACATCTGCCTTTGTCTTTTTCTTCAGTCGGAAGCCTTCCAATAGAAAACAATGTCCTGATTCTTTGACCAACTCCTACATTGTGTATTCTTCAATTTCATTCGCAGTTGTATGATTGCCTGAAAAAAGAAGGCATTGAAATTGGGGTGGATCACCGTCCGGATACGTGGATTCCTTACTGTTCTGTGGCTGAAGAAGTGCCAAAAGCTCGTGCGGCTGAGGCGTATACAGTTTTACGTGAATTGAAGCTGCCAGTTAGTGGGTTTGGGATAGATATTTCGTTGGTCGAGTACTCACCCGTCCGTGAACTCTTCTCTTTTTCTTGGGTATGCATCAGATTAGTGAGATCCAAGGCACGCCCTT
Organism: Haberlea rhodopensis; assembly: GCA_907163345.1. Taxonomy (NCBI): domain Eukaryota; kingdom Viridiplantae; phylum Streptophyta; class Magnoliopsida; order Lamiales; family Gesneriaceae; genus Haberlea; species Haberlea rhodopensis. The sequence continues at coordinate 754,792 of CAJQUN010000006.1, forward strand.
CTGGACTCCGGTAATGTTAAGATAGGCTTATTTTTTTGATCATTTTATATATGTATGCTTGTAAAAACTGGTATCTTAGATTGTAAGGCTGGAGCTTATAATAGCAGCTCTTTTGAATTCGAATTATGTGATTTTCAGCTTTTCATGTCAGAAATTACTTGTTCATACGTGAAATGGTTCAACCTTTGCTTATATTTGTTCTATGCATGTTTTGTCCTGAAAAAAAATGCAAATAGAATTCTACATTCTTTTTTATGCTGTCTTTGATCCGGGTGATTGATGGCCTATTGTGCTGGATTGTGTGAATGAAGATATTTTATACCCTTTTGAGCTATTAGGTACAGAAGGGAATTAGTATTCTCTATATTATGTTTATTACTTGAATATTTATCATTTCTAACTTCGTCTGACATTGCATGTGTTTCTTTATTTCTTTTTCTTGATGAGTAGCTAGGGAGAGAATGAGGATGTCATTTGATCTACATGAAAAATGCTGGGAAACATTTACAGGCATTTGGTACCAATATATTAGATATTTTTTTAAATTTTTTCGTGCTAGTTTTAGTTTCATGTCACTGCCGGCTTTGCTTCTGTTTCTGATGATGGAAATTATGTTCTATCGGATCAAGAAACCAAATGTTGTTTTCTTATCTGAGTTCACACATCATCGTGGCTTTTAGTGTTCATGATCGATATATCTTTTTAAATTTTGTTTGTACTCCTTCTCTGCTCGCCCATGTGTAAATTGAAGCTAGTTTTTCATATATATATATATATATATATATATATATATATATATATTCTATTAACATTTCAAATCACACTTTTGTGTCGATTGTGAAGGTTCTTGCTGGGAAAAGAGCTGTTGGAATATATTTGTGTTCCAAGTATTTTTGATCAGGTTATTATTGTGAGGAATATTACTAAGAAAAAGGGAAATCAATATATAAGCCTACAAACCACACAATGTTGATGAATATGTTAAATTGTATCTATCCAGCCAATGGGACTTGATGTACCACAGTAAGAAACAAAAAAAAGATGCACTATTATAATAGTATCACCATCAATCCAGCTTATTCATTGGGAGAGACTAACTTCCTAGATTACACCTGATGCTTACTAAAAATGATACGTCTTCCTTCCGGTGGACGAAGGGTGCTGGGAGCAACTCCAATAATGGCTTCGTGTGCCGGTGATGCCTGAAATTACGAACAAGCGTGAGAAGGGTGCCGGAAGGATGTCCCGGCGGAGCCCCTCCGACGCTCAAGTCAGAAATCGGAAAAGAAAAGAATAACGGGATGAACTTTAAGTTGTGAGAAGAGTGAATACCTTATTCCTGTCGACAAACCTGATATTTATAAGGAGATGGAAAGGGGACAACCTTTAACCGTATGTCAGGAGCCTAGGGAACATCCTCTGAAGCTAAAGGTGGGGACCAGGGTCTTAGGGCTGAAGACGAGTAGGTGTCACTTTCTCCGTATAATAGGCTTGCAGCTTTTGCGATCCGATTTATGCCGGGTGCCAGAGAATGTCGCTTTCATGGTATGATATGCTTGCAGCTTTTATGATTCGATTTGTACTTGGAGATATGGGTTATACGTTGAATCTAATTCACGAGGCTGCGCTACAAAGCTTAGCTCGCCCAACACGAGTGAGCCTCGACCCCATACTTTGCAAGCATGAGGCATCTGCGAGGGGTGGCATCGAACTTTTCCTCGCACGGGAGAACATCGCAGCTTGTGCCTCGTGTGTGCGAGCTGCGATGCCCTGTGTGCGAGCTGCGAGGCTCACCCGCCTCGCCGGGTGAGTACGCGGCTCACCCATCACGCGGGCGAGCACCACAGCTGGCTTTACGCGGGCGAGCTGTGGTGCTTGTCCCCGTTTGGCGGGCGAGCATGCAGCTCGTCCCTGTCTGGCGGGCGAGCATGCAAGGCAGCTCATCCCTGTCTGGTGGGGCGAGTGTGCAGCTCGTCCCTGTCTGCGGGGGGGCGAGCAAGGCAGCTCGTCCCTGTCTGGCGGGCGAGCAGGTAGGGACGGTACTCTCCTTTCTCGCGGGGTGAGCACAGTGCCTCTTGCGGGGTGGGTGCGCAGCTCGACCCTTAGAGCGGGCGAGCTGCGAGGCTCGCCTTATGCTAGGCTGGCTTCGCCCTTCCCGTACCTTGTCCCCTGACCTTGATCCATGGTTTGGGCTCGACCCGTAAGTTTTTAATGGGTTTGACCCGTACGGGTATCACTACTCCCCCATCAAATACGAGCTAAATCGAAGGTGAAAGCTCGGATGCGGATGACAATCCCACGGGTCACTCGAACGGTTTTGGAGTGGACGTCGAACCACTCCCCCACACCACTTATTTTTAGTTTAGCTTCTTCCAAATCTTTCAAGTATTCGCATGATTGACTTGAACTTGTCCAGATGATGATGTTGGTGGATGCGCATGGTCTTGACGAGTCGAGCAGTCAACTCCTCGGTTTCCGCAGCTTCGCTTCCTAAGACTCCCTCTTACCCATTGGTCTTGAGTTCGATCAATAGTTAGTGTTACCCCGGATCTAAATTTAGGAGGGGCCGAAGAGGCTGGCGCTCATGCTTACCGAGCTGAGCACTCGCGGGCGAGGTTATGCCTGAATAAGGGCCGAGACCGGACTAACCTCCTACCCGGATATCATGAGTATCCCCCTCTAGTCTAGCTAGAGTAACGTTCTTGGCTATCCTTTTGAGCTCGAGGCCCGTACCGAGCTGTCAGATTTCAAATTCTTAACCCCTGACAAGACAGGTTGTCAGCCAGATGTGACCGTTGATGTACACCCAATTGATGTGGCTGCCACGCGTCATCATCCACTCTTGCGACGTTTGAACTCCCTCGATCCTGGCCATTGAAATGGGCCTGGCCCTAGTGGCCCAATCCGTTGGCCATCTATAAATTGCCCCTCCGCCTCACCTTCACCACTTTTCTCTCGCTATTCGTTCACTTCCGCTTCAATCGCACGCTAACCTTCTGTAAGTTCTCCGCCTCTGCTTTAATTAACTTTACTTTTTATGTCTACTTCCACATCCTCTACTTCCGGGGCCGCCTTTAGGGGCTCGGCCGAAGATGCCACGTGGTCTGGGCTTTTGAGCTCCCCTACCCGGAGCGGCCCTGCAGAGGCAATTGTCACTGCCATTCCCCTTCTCCAGGTTCCTCCTTTGCCCGCTCGTAACCCCTCCCCCGAGAACTTCGAGGTTGATCCTCGAGATCTGGTGCGGGCTGGGCTACCGTGGTACGAGGTCCTTAGTTCACGTGTCTCGGCTGAGGCGGAGGTTCTTCTTCGTTCTCACTTCATTCCTCCCGACCACGAGGTACAAATACCTAGGCCGGGGGATCGTCCCCATCTGCCACCCCTGGGCTTCTTTCCTTTTTTTGTTGAACAAATTAGGAGTGGATTACGCTTCCCCATTCCTGCTTTGTATCAGGATCTCTCCAGCTATTTCTGTGTTTCACTTAGCCAACTCAGTCCCAATTCCTACCAGAGCATGGCTGCTGCTGCCGCCCTGTTCCAATCTTTGAACCTCCCATTCTCTCCTCCTCTTCTACATTACTTTTTCCATGTTAAAAACACCACCTTTCCTGGTCTGTTCTACTTTGGATCGAGGCCCTCGTGTAAGTTCTTGGAGAAAATCCCAAGTTCTCACAAAGGATGGAAAGAAACATTCTTCTTCGTTAGGCCGCCCCAACCTTGGTCTTGTCCTATGGCCTGGAGAGATTCTCTTCCCCCGGGTCGTTCTCTCCCGCATCGATACAAAGAAGATATCTTCTACCAGAAGGTTATGTCAGCCATTGGGGGTCGACAATATGATACAACTATCTTAATCCGAGAGGACGTACTCAGGCGATACAGGCTGAGCTCTTACCCAGCTAGTCCTCCCCCTGGTGCGTCCTTTCTAAACTGAGTACTTTCTTCCTGCTCTCTTTATTTATGTCTTTTTTTTTTTATTTTACATATATATATATATTTTTTTTTTTTCTGCGCAGGGAACATGTCGTTCAACCAGATGCTTTCTGCGATGGTCTCTCAGAAGAAAGGGAAAGGTAAAGCCGTCCCTGAGTCCCGTGCTGAAGAGCGAGCCCCTTCGCCCCCAATCGCTCCCCGGGCCTCCCCAATAGTCATTCTTCAGTCGGAAGAGAGCGGGGGAGATCGCAGCTTGTTGCTGAAAAGAAAAAGGGGTGGAAAAACCCCGGGAGCTTCAACCCGAGAAGAGGTGGCAACCTCCCCAGGGCCGCGAGCTGAAACGTCGCTTGAATCCCTTCAAAGCCCGCAATCGGCTCGGACTGCCGGTCCAGGCTCCCCTGGCCTCCCCGTGGAGTATACTCAGTCCACCAGCTTGATTACCGGGGCTACCTCCGGACTACCGGCTGAGATCCTGGAGTGCATTACCACGGGTGCGGATCAACAAGTTATGGCAGGGATGAAGTGGAGACCTCTGGCCCAGGAAGGGTTGTCCCGCGCTTTATCGGTAAATGCTCTTACCTTACCTTCCTTTATGTTTTACCCTCTTACCTGACCATCTTTACCCAGGGCTTACTAATGCTACGTGAAAGCGTCCGGAGGGGGTCCAACTATGGCCAAGCCTCATCAAACGCCAAGAAGAAAGCCCGAGACGCTACGCACCGGGCTGAGGCTGCAGATGCTGAGTTGAAAGAGGCCCATGCAAGACTTACGACGGTCGAGACGGAGCTGGCCAAATATCGTGCTGAAGTCGGTCGCCTCCGTTCGGCCATGGTGGAGAAAGAGACGGCCTTGACCAACTCTATTGCGGAGCTGAGCCACGCCCGTTCAGAGCTGGAGACCTATGTCTCCGGAGAAATCGGTCGAAAAGAGGCCTTCCTAAAGTCGGAGGAGTTCAAGAGGCTCCTTGCAGCGAAGGCGTTCCGATTCCTCGATCTCGGCTTTGAGGGCTGTAAAGATCAATTCAAGGCGCAAGGCTTCCCTCCCGAGGATCGAGACCCGGATGACTTCTTGGATCTTCAGGCAATCGTGGCTAACATCCCTTCTGATTTCATAGATCGGGATGTCTGACTATCTTGTAATCAGTGTTTATTTAATGAAAAGCTTGTTTTGCCAAACTGTTATCCTAGTAAGAGTGAGAACAGGGCTGACATAATTCATAACTTTACAAGAATTATAAACATAAAACAGACTGACCTGTGAGGACAATAATCCTGAGCAAATGACTCGCATGATCTGAGCTCTGCTCAGTCAGCACTCATTATCAGTCGTGGACTTTTAATATTTATCGTCAGGGCAGATCTTTACGTTTATCGCAATTAGGGAGAGCAACTTTCATCGTGGTCAGGGCGGACCTTAACTTTTATTTAAAAATTTGTTGTCACGAGATCATATATCAGAAATACACGTCTACGAATAATACTTAACAAGTTGAAACGCGTTTAGGACTTCAGCTTCTCCTTTTCTCTGCATCCTCTGAGTAGTATGCCCGAGAGCTCACCTTCTGAGCAACATGTAGTGCCCTTCCTATTTAGGGTCAAGCTTCCTGACTTCCGCTGACTGGACCAAGACGAAGGAGCTCGGCGTAACCGCAGTTCGACTGATCCTCTGTCGGGCGTAACCACGACAGGTCGGGTAAACACCCCTGAACGGCACTTGGCGTAACCAAGGCGAATGAGCTCGGCGTAACCGCAGCTCGACTGATCCTCTGTCGGGCGTAACCACGACAGGTCGGGTAAACACCCCTGAACGGCACTTGGCGTAACCAAGGCGAATGAGCTCGGCGTAACCGCAGCTCGACTGATCCTCTGTCGGGCGTAACCACGACAGGTCGGGTAAACACCCCTGAACGGCACTTGGCGTAACCAAGGCGAATGAGCTCGGCGTAACCGCAGCTCGACTGATCCTCTGTCGGGCGTAACCACGACAGGTCGGGTAAACACCCCTGAACGGCACTTGGCGTAACCAAGGCGAATGAGCTCGGCGTAACCGCAGCTCGACTGATCCTCTGTCGGGCGTAACCACGACAGGTCGGGTAAACACCCCTGAACGGCACTTGGCGTAACCAAGGCGAATGAGCTCGGCCCTTAGCAAAAGTATGCAAGACAAGTAACAAGTACCCTTCATTCATTAAAATTGAAGTTGAAATCGAAATTGAAATTAAAGCGATTACAAATAAGGAGAGAAATACATAGCCCGGGTGTAACAGCCATGGTTAAACATAGTATTTCTTCAAGTGGTAGGCATTCCATGGTCTCTTGAGGGCTTTGCCTTGCATGTCTTCTAGGTAATAAGCTCCCGAGCTCAACTTCTCCATGATCTTAAAAGGCCCACCCCATTTTGGGTCCAGCTTTCCCCGCTGTTCTTCTTGTACCCTTTTCAACACTAAGTCTCCAACCTGGAAACTCCTTGGTACTACTCTTCGATTGTACCCCCGAGCTATGCGGTTCTTGTAAGCTTCCATCCTAATCATCGCCGCCTCTCTTTTTTCTTCTAGGAAGTCCAGATCAGCAGCTCGCCTTTGATCATTGTCCTCATCGTAAAGCATAATCCTTGCCGTCTCGCATCCTACTTCTGCTGGGAGCACCGCCTCATTGCCATAAACCATGCTGAAAGGCGTTTCACCAGTTCCTGTTCTGGGAGTAGTTCGATAAGACCATAGCACACTCGGGAGCTCCTCCACCCAGTTTCCTTTTGCTTTTCCTAATCTTGCTTTTAAACTTTGGAGTAAAGACCGGTTAGTCACTTCCACCTGGCCATTACTTTGAGGGTAAGCCACGGATGTAAAGGCTTGTCTGATCTTCATCTCTTTGCACCAAGATTGAATTTTGGCACCTTGAAATTGTCTTCCATTATCGGAAATCAATACGCGTGGGACTCCATATCGGCACACTATGTTTTTCCACACAAAATTCATGACGTCCTTTTCAGTAATTTTAGCTAAGGGTTCGGCTTCTACCCATTTTGAGAAATAGTCTATGGCTACTATCAAGAATTTCTTTTGGGCTGGAGCAGGGGGAAAAGGTCCCACTATGTCGATTCCCCACTGGTCAAACGGGCATGCCGGTATGATCGCCCTCATCATCGTGGTAGGTTGGTGATAGAGTCTGCTGTGCCGCTGGCAATTGTCACAGGCTAGTACGAGGGTTATGGCGTCCTTTTGCATGGTAGGCCAGAAAAACCCAGCTAGCAAGGCCTTTCGCGCCAGAGCATGGGCGCCCAAGTGGTTTCCACAACTCCCCTCATGTATTTCCCTAAGGACATAATCAACGTCATCTCCTCCTAGGCATTTCAGGAGAGGCCGGGAGAATGATCTTTTGTACAATACTCCTTCGAACAACACAAAACGCAGACTTCTCTGCTTGATCTGATGAGCTTTCCTTGGGTCTACGGGTAGCCTTCCCTCCTTCAAATAACTTTCAATCTCGGTTCTCCAGTCACCCTTATCTAGCTCGGCAGGTGCTGAGCCCTGGAAAGGGGCGAGCTCCACGTGTGCGACCACATCTCGATTTTTCCAACTAGTGAGAGCACTGGCCATCTTGGCTAGGCTATCCGCCTTGGTATTTTCTTCCCTTGGAATTTGCTCAAACATGACTTCCACAAATCTCTCTTTAACTTGGTCAATGGCACGAGCATACTCAATCAACCTTTCATTCTTCGTCTCGTAGACGCCTCTGACCTGTTGTGCCACCAGCTGTGAGTCAGAGAAGATGTGCACCCGGCTAGCTCCCACATTCTTAGCTGCTTGCAATCCTGCCAGAACAGCTTCATACTCCGCTTCATTGTTGGAAGCCCTGAAGTCCAAACGTACAGCTAACTTCATCTCGTCCCCCCTTGGTGAAATCAACACTACCCCAACTCCACTGCCCTCGTTGGTTGCAGAACCATCAACATATATCTTCCAAGGATCCTCGGTATCCTGATGCACTGTCTCCGCCAAGAAATCAGCTAGGGCCTGCGCTTTGATAGTTCTTCTCGGCTCATATTGGATGTCATACTCCCCCAGCTCGGTTGTCCACTTAACCAGACGACCTGACACGTCCGGATGAGTTAAGATTTTTCCCAAAGGGCTATTGGTAAGGACCGTGATTGGGTGAGATAGGAAGTACGGTCTTAGTTTCCTTGCCGTGATTGTCAATGCTAATGCCAGCTTCTCCAAGCCCGAATATCTTAGCTCAGCTCCCTTTAACGCATGTGAAACGTAGTAAACAGGATGCTGAGTTGAACCTTCCTGTCGGACTAGTACCGAGCTCACCGCCTCCTCAGTTGCGGAGAGACAGACCCATAAACGTTCCCCCAATCCCGGCTTGGCTAAAATCGGGAGCTCAGTTAGATATTGTTTTAACTCATCAAAGGCCCTCTCGCAATCAGCTCCCCATTGAAACTTCTGAGCCTTGCGGAGAGTGCGAAAGAAAGGCACACTCCGGTGAGCCGACCTGGACACAAACCTTGATAGTGCAGCAATCCTCCCTGCTAATTGCTGCACCTCTTGGAGACTAGTGGGGGACGCCATAGTCTGGATCGCCTTAACCTTGTCGGGATTGGCTTCAATACCTCTCTCTGTCACAATGTATCCCAGGAACTTTCCACTCTTCACCCCAAACACACATTTTTGGGGGTTGAGCTTTAGTCCGTAAGACCTCAGAGTGGAGAAGGTCTCTTCAAGGTCAGTCATGAGGTGAGCTCGATTCATCGACTTTACCAAGATGTCATCTACGTACACCTCCACGTTTCTCCCAATTTGCTTTGAGAAAACTTTGTCCATCAACCTCTGGTACGTTGCCCCTGCATTTTTAAGTCCAAAGGGCATAACCGCAAAACAAAAAGTTCCATCTGAGGTGATGAAACTTACCTTTGCCTGATCTTCCTTTGCAAGGGGAATTTGATGATATCCTTGATAGGCATCCAGCAAACATAGATATTGGTGGCCGGCAGTAGAGTCCACCAGTTGATCTATGCGAGGCAACGGGTAGCAGTCCTTGGGGCAGGCTTTGTTAAGGTCTCGGAAGTCGATGCACATTCTCCACCTTCCCGAGTTCTTAGGCACCAGGACTACATTCGAGAGCCAAGTGGGGAATTGAACTTCTCTAATGTGTCCCGCCCTAAGCAGCTCTTGGACCTCCTCCTTAATGACCTTATCTTTTTCTGCCCCGAAGTGTCTTTTCTTTTGTTTTATGGGCCGAGCTCCGTCCAACACGTTTAGATGGTGTTGCACGATGTTCGGATTTATACCTTTAAGATCTTGAGTAGACCAGGCGAAGGCATCATGATTCTTAATGAGACAGGCAATGAGCTCGCCCTTCTCTTGCGGGTCCAAGTCAGCAGCTATTCTGATCACCCTTTCAGCAGATCCAAGCTCTACTAACTCAGGTTCTTCCTCTGACACAGTTGGAGTCTCTTTCAGGGCATGCCGAGCAACTGACCCCCCGCTGCCTATCACCCCGACCTCCCGTCGAGCCCTTTTTCCTTCTTCCTTTACAACACTTTCATAACACCGACGGGCTGTACCCTGGTCTCCCCCAAGTACTCCAACTTTGTTTCCTGCCGGGAACTTCAACTTCTGGTGATAGGTAGAAGCTACGGCCTTGAAGTCCTTCATGGCTGGTCGCCCAATAATCCCATTGTACGAGGAGGGGGCGTCAACGACTGTAAAGTCCACCATCTTAGTTACTCGGCTAGGGCCACTCCCCATTGACAAGGGGAGGACAATCTTACCCAGAGGCTGGATCACATGTCCCGTGAACCCATAAAGAGGGGTCGAGATTAGGTCCAAGTGGAATCCCTCAACTTGCATTTGGTCCACGGTTGTTTTGAATAAGATATTGACGGAACTCCCCGTATCCACGAAAATCCTTGCTATATCATAATTTGCTATAGTAACCGTGACTACCAAGGCATCGTTGTGTGGAGTAACAATACCTCGCAGGTCGTCGGGACCGAAACTGATCACAGGGTCGGTTGTGGTGCTTGCTTCCATGGACACCTCAAAATTTTCCAACCTCCTCCCGTATGCCTTGCGAGCTCGGCCAGAGTCTCCATCGGTTGCCCCTCCCGAGATCATGTGTATCATTCCTCGACTCGGATCATTGTTTCCTCCATTCCTTTCCACACGGCCGCGAGGGGCATTCCGTCCTTGTTGCTCCCACCTCGGCTCTCTTTGTCCAGGATTGGCCCGAGCAGGGGCTTGGGGCCCGCCTGGCTGGTAGGGCTCCCTGGTTCTCGTCAACATAGCTTTTATTTCCGGATCTCTTTGGAGGATCCTCTGAACCTCTTCTCCCAATTGTTGGCAATCATGGGTAAAATGTCCATATTCTCGATGGTATCCACAATACTTATCCGATGGGGGCAATCTTGGACCTCTCTCTGCTTTCCTTGGCCTAGTCAATCTCCCCTTATTATCACATACATCCATTGCTCTGTCTAGGCTCATGACAAGGGGAATATGTGGAAGACGCCCCCTGAATAAGTTTCGATCATCCATCCTCTCCTCCATGTTCCTCTTCCTTCCACCCTTGTCCAGCTTTTCCCTGTTATTCTCAGCGGGTCTTTGCTCTAATCTCTTCTGCCTCTGCGCGTCTTCCAAGTTCACATACTTCTCCGCCCTAGATAGGAGCTCATCATAACTTTGCGGTGGTTTCTTTACCAAGGACTTGAAGAACTCCCCCCCCTTGAGCCCTTGCGTGAAAGCATTGAGAAGGACATCAGGCGTGGCTGAAGGAACCTCCAAGGCCACACCGTTGAAGCGTTGGGTAAACTCTCGCAAAGATTCTTGATCTTGTTGTTTCATGACAAACAAACTGAGTGAGGTCTTTTGATATTTTTTGCTACTTGCAAATTGATGCAAGAAAGCTGAGCTGAAATCGTTGAAGGACATTATTGAGCTAGGCTTCAACATGTTGAACCATTGCTGAGCCGACCTTACTAATGTATTCAGAAATACCCGACACTTGACTCCGTCGGAGTATCGATGCAACAAGGCCGCATTATCAAATCTCCCCAAATGGTCCTCGGGGTCGGTGCTCCCATCGTACTCTCCCATGTTAGGCTGTCGGAAGTTAGATGGTAGCTCCTCCTCCAAAATGGCTTGGGAGAAGGGACTTTCTTTCTTGTGGGTGTAGGCCTTTTCCCCGACATGTTGTCTCAACCCTTGGATCTCATTCCACATGTCTTCCATCCTCTGGTGCATCTCCGAGTCCCCGCCACCTTGGGTGGGATTGGCTTCCTCCGCGTGACTTTGCTGGACTTCAGCATTGTCCTCATGGTTCGGCAATGGTCCGTCAGGAGGTGGGGGTTGGTTTTGCTTTATAGCCTCGGCTACAGCGGTGGTGATGAACTGGGCTAGTTGTTCCATAGTCATGTTTCCCACGTTCTCCACCGGAGGCGGTTGTTCAGTCCTTCCTCCTGGGCGAGATTCCGCCGTAACTGTTCTTCTACTTCCTCTTCTTCCTGCCATATCAACGTCTTTGCTCAATTTCCCACAGACGGCGCCAAATGATGCTTACTAAAAATGATACGTCTTCCTTCCGGTGGACGAAGGGTGCTGGGAGCAACTCCAATAATGGCTTCGAGTGCCGGTGATGCCTGAAATTACGAACAAGCGTGAGAAGGGTGCCGGAAGGATGTCCCGGCGGAGCCCCTCCGACGCTCAAGTCAGAAATCGGAAAAGAAAAGAATAACGGGATGAACTTTAAGTTGTGAGAAGAGTGAATACCTTATTCCTGTCGACAAACCTGATATTTATAAGGAGATGGAAAGGGGACAACCTTTAACCGTATGTCAGGAGCCTAGGGAACATCCTCTGAAGCTAAAGGTGGGGACCAGGGTCTTAGGGCTGAAGACGAGTAGGTGTCACTTTCTCCGTATAATAGGCTTGCAGCTTTTGCGATCCGATTTATGCCGGGTGCCAGAGAATGTCGCTTTCATGGTATGATATGCTTGCAGCTTTTATGATTCGATTTGTACTTGGAGATATGGGTTATACGTTGAATCTAATTCACGAGGCTGCGCTACAAAGCTTAGCTCGCCCAACACGAGTGAGCCTCGACCCCATACTTTGCAAGCATGAGGCATCTGCGAGGGGTGGCATCGAACTTTTCCTCGCACGGGAGAACATCGCAGCTTGTGCCTCGTGTGTGCGAGCTGCGATGCCCTGTGTGCGAGCTGCGAGGCTCACCCGCCTCGCCGGGTGAGTACGCGGCTCACCCATCACGCGGGCGAGCACCACAGCTGGCTTTACGCGGGCGAGCTGTGGTGCTTGTCCCCGTTTGGCGGGCGAGCATGCAGCTCGTCCCTGTCTGGCGGGCGAGCATGCAAGGCAGCTCATCCCTGTCTGGTGGGGCGAGTGTGCAGCTCGTCCCTGTCTGCGGGGGGGCGAGCAAGGCAGCTCGTCCCTGTCTGGCGGGCGAGCAGGTAGGGACGGTACTCTCCTTTCTCGCGGGGTGAGCACAGTGCCTCTTGCGGGGTGGGTGCGCAGCTCGACCCTTAGAGCGGGCGAGCTGCGAGGCTCGCCTTATGCTAGGCTGGCTTCGCCCTTCCCGTACCTTGTCCCCTGACCTTGATCCATGGTTTGGGCTCGACCCGTAAGTTTTTAATGGGTTTGACCCGTACGGGTATCAACACCCATCTACCATCCTTTTATAAGCTGTATCCATCATCAGTTTCATAGAATCTATCAAAGACCAAGAAAATTAACATAGAATTTATCAAATAATACCAAGAACCACATTTATATATAACTTATGAAAATTGGATAATATTCAATATCCAAGTACTGCATCTCTTGTCAAGAAATTCAAGCAGAATACATTCATTAACGTACTTTGATCAGAAAAAAGAAATGGTTGCCGGGAGAATTGCTATCATGGCCGGAATTTATGTGGCCATCATTGCTATGACAGTCAGTGCCGACACGTGGGCTCCAATACCGAGCCCCATTCCGGGCGACACCCCTACGGGTGGCGCGACTAGTGGGATTGCTTCATTTCAAGCAGTGTTTCTTGGATTTGTTGCCGCAGCCGTGTCATTCTTCACCATTAAAGAGATTATTTAAGCTTCATAATACTCGTGGGATTTACATACTATTTTGTCAATTTGTAGTCATGTGTGATTGAGTGTCGAGTGTTTGTTGAAGTTTTTCTACTTTGTGTCATCTTCTCAGTACTGTTATTTCGTTGAATAATTTTATTGTGCAGCTTATGCATTTAACTACTAGCTCAAGTTCTAAGTTTGATGATATATAGTCAATGACATGATTAAATTTTCAAAATAATTATTTAAAAAGCTTATAATTTACATTTTTATTTGATCATTTCTAACATAATTTAATTTATGTTTAAAAAAATATTTTTAAAAAACAAACCAAATTATAAATTGCATTGCTTCCATCATTTGCAGCTAAACGTTCTTTTCAAAATCCACTTCAGAACAAAAATCGTTTTAACTCTGACCCGAAGATTTGCCTCGTTGAAACGCTTATAGGAATTGATCATCAAGATCATGAATCCGTTTTGGGTTGTTTTCGCCTAATTCAAATCTTGAAAAGAAATGAGAGGCGGCGAAGGCATCCTAGGTGTGAGGGGGAACAACATAGGATCATCCGACGTACGCCTAGTTAAAACTCGAACCCAGTTCTTGAAAAGACGAGAAAAATGGCTTGTAATTCTGGGAGTAATACTCCACGCAGCTCAGCATTTTCGATATTTACTTCAAGACTCCAATTGTCCACGGCATGGAACCCGTCAAACCGCGGTTCTCCGCCCCCGCCAAACGCCACGTACATATCTACCAGGGACTACAAGTCCGCAAAGAAACTATCTGAAAATCTTCGAAGCTTGGCAATGGAATGGCTTCTTTATTTTCAAACTTATGACTGGTTGATGCTGATGGCAGTAATTTCATTTGGCTATATCGGATGGATGATCTATCTGATTCTCCATGTGTTGAAATCTTATACGGTATTACCTGAAAGTTTTTTCTGAAAGGATCAATCAGTTTACCTTAGGAAGAACACCTGGAAGTGTAGTTAGTAGCAACCTTACCTCCGCTTTACTGGAAAAAAAAACCTAACCTCTGCTTCTGTACAATAAGTTACTTTGTTTTCCCAAGACAGGTTTGTTTCTCTGGAAGTTTGCTGATGGGATCGGTGTGTATTCTACTTTTTATGGAACATTCTCCTCCTCTCTATCATGCATATTTTGTAATGACAATATGTTTATGGATCCAAATCAGCTGTGAATTTCATTTTTAAAAGCACTATGGAGATACGTGCATCGAAGGGAAATTGGTAGCCTTGTAAAACTCGTGGCTTGTTTTATCGTATCGGTGTTCGTCCTTGAAATCCTGGTACATTATATTATTCTGGGGATGTTGGGATATTCTGAATCTCATTTGAGATACTTCATCTAATCCTTTACAGGTGAAAAGCTTCAAGAACAGGCAACTTTATACTTGGATTTTCATGCTTGTTTGGGTCGTTGCTTCTGTTTATCTTCTTTACTCAATACCGTGGAAATCAATACCTTTATCTATTTGGCTGGCTTGTTGGTTTTTATCCATTTTTACTTTGATGCCTGCTTAAATTCCAGATAATACTAACCTAGTAAGTTTCTTGGTTTCATGCTCACTTTAACGTAACACTTCCCTCGTTTACTATATTGTGAATTTCCGATTTGATCAATGAGGCTTATAAAATCCCCTCAGGACTGCATTTATTTAATCTTTTAGAATCTATTTTGGTATTAGTAGGAATAATGATTGTAATAATTGGTGGAGTCACAAGATATCTGCATATGTTTGCTGGAGATGGTAAATATTTTCTTAGTCTAACTCATGGCATGAAGAAATCCAAATTTCTTTTGCTTTTCCTTTCACAGGTAATGATATGTTACTTCCCTTCAGTTAGTATCATGTAAATGTATCCACAGGAATATCTAATTGACACTTTTTTGCTGCAATGGAGCAGACTGTTTTGGTTGTTTTTCATCAATTATGGGTGCATTTGTCATAGGACAGAAAAACAGGAACTGCTTGCACTGCACCAAGTGATAAATTGGTCCATTGCTGGTATTATTTTCGCTGTTCAACAGATACTGATTTCTACTTAAACTTCTCTATCTCTGTGTTACATTGCTGTACATATTCAATTTGAAAAACCTCGACACAAACTGCCATTTGATGAGGCGATTACTTAATTTCGTCTATGATTATTTTAAAAGCTATGCGGAACAGTCTTACTAAGTAGTACAATTTGCACGTTCAGGTGCTTCACCAAATGATAAATAATGCTATTTATTTGACCTCTACACCACCTAGCCCTCTCTATCTTGTATCCATCACTTTTGTAGAGTTTTGTTTGTATATTTTTTTTTATCCGAACATATAAATGTATATTTAACACTCAATAACGCAGTCTGATGGATCATAGGATGCATAGCGATTTTATTCAAACCCCATAATATGGAAAATGTTGACATTTGGATTAAAATTACTTTCTTGTTCGTTGTCTAAGTTACAGCTTCCATTTGAATTCAGATATGTTAATTTATTCTTTCTATCATGGGTGTATCGGTGGTTCTTCCACTTTTTTCGGGGTCTGGTATCTTGTCTAGGCTTTCTTCTATATTTCTCGGATTTGCCCCTGCATTCCTCCTCTTTTCTATGGGGTATTTCTCATACTTGATCAACTTGAGACATGAAAGATTTATTTTTTTCGTTTGGAGTCTAGTGTTTGAGTTCATGATCTTACTTTTTTGTGAATTTTTTGCAGATATGAAGCTGTATACCATGGTGCTCTTGCTCTTGCCCTTGTGGCATGGTTACTTTTTGAAAATGATTATTTATATTTAAGCAAGATTACCAAATCTTCAGCTTCTTTCAAGGGCGTGGAAGATAACATGGTTTTGACATATGATGATAGATGCTTGCAGTGGTCTGATATGAGAATTTCATTGGCATTTGTAAGTAATAGACGGTCTTATTTTATATAACTTTAACTGAAAGGAAATTTCAGTAACCCACTTAATATCCAATTTGTATTTTCGTTTGCGTGCATACTTCCATGTTGGGAAAGAGAGGAACACAGGATAGTATTTTTGGCAACTTCACCAAATTTGAAGAATTTATTCAGTAGATTGTTAGGATCAAGTGAGAATCCTGTGAAAACTTTCAACAATATTTATTTGGTTAACTTTGTTCAGTGCTCGGGTATTTGTACTGTTTACAGATGGTCTTTTTCAACAATGCATTCTTTGAAACGGACAACTTCGTTAGCAATGCGAATTTTGAAATATCATCTGCTTATCGATTCCTTACAATCTTCAATGTGAGTAAAAATTTATCACCTTCATTATATGACGTTTTGTTTTGGGTGATAACCTTTACCTGATGTTGTTTGTCTTTGGTAGCTGGACTTCTTATTTTCAAGTTATTGATACCGTTTGTGCTTGTCATGTAAGTATATTTGTTTATTTCATTCATTGTTGCTTCATTTAGAAAATTTCATTTTTTATATTTATCTTTACAAGTTTGAAAAAACTTAATGATCAACAGATTAGCTCCAAACTTGGCGAGTCTCTTTACTTCTTACATTTTTGTGACAGATTAATGAAGTTATGTAACTTGCTTTTGATTTGGACCTGAACAACTTTTGGTGTTTCGAAATCGATTGCAGATGCATGTTCTCTGCTATAACCAAACCGATCGGAGTTCCATTGTTGGGATGCTATTTTCTTGTCATTAATTGTTCAGATGTAATGACAATTCACTTCTTCTTCCTGGTATCACGACATTTTCTATCTTTGTTTCCTTGGAAACATTCACCAAGTTTCAACTGATATTCTTAGGTCCAAAACACTAGAAGCTGGATGGAAATAGGCAACAGCATTAGCCATTCTGGCATCATGAGTGCCCAAGTTGTTTTTGTTCTCTTGCTTTTTCTCTAACCAGTAAATACACGAATGACATCCTCTAAGCAGCTTTCTCGAAAGAGATGTAGTGTGCTTTGTTTCCAATTCTCATTCTTTTTTATCAAGAGGCCTTATGCCATTTTCCTGTCAGGGATGATGGTGGTCGAATCTTGTAGGTTTCGGGTTCCAAATTTTTATGGCAAACTAATCTGTGGACCATTAGAAACCTTTTTAATAGCAAGATTTTGTTGTCTACTGGAGACAGAGTTATCCTTCCGCTATTTGGTGAAACTTTGTTGACGAGTAATATCTATACTATATTATAATGCAAGAACATCCAATAGTAGTTTTTTTGTTGAAACGTTTTTCATAATTCCAATATTGATCATGTTATGTTATGCCAATTTTTTGTATTTCAAGAATACCTCACAATATAAAAACAAAACCTATTAATCTAAAAAAACACACTTATAATTTGGATAAATAAAAAACAAAAAAATTATTAAAAATAATGGAATTTTTATAAATATTCATTGTAATAAACAATTTATTATATAAAAATGAAGGATTGTATATGCACGTAACTTGTGTAGGGATAGCTAGTATATATATTATAGGAGTTGATGGTTGTAAATTATGAATATATTTTATCATTATTTTATACTTCAACGGGTCAAAGTGCAATGGTTATTAAAGATAAATTTTGTTCCTTCAAAATCAATGGTTCCACCCTTTTTTCTATTAAATTTCATCATCATATTATGCAAATGATGTAACGTTCAGCCACCAGTTGATTGAACATTAGAATCCACGCACACTCATCAAAGATCTCCCTCACAGCTACACTAATCTTCACAAAACCAGGAACACTGTCATCAGCCAAATGAAATATACATCCAATTACAACCTCCAACCAAAAAACCCCCCAAAATAATAGTTCAAATTAGTTCATACACAAAAATCTTGAGGCTTTAATTCGAGCTAGGCGCATTTCCATCCCTGATTCGACTCTGAGTTCGACTTGCGTCCTCTTCCGAGTTAAGCAGCTCTTCCCAATCGATTTCCTCGTTTTCCTCCTCCTCTTTCTTCCTCAACGTCTCCAATATGTTCCTCACCTTGTTGTTAAACCGATCACTACCCCTTCCCTCCAACTTCTCTAAGACTTTCTCCGCCCCTACCTCCTTCGCCAACACCTTAAACCTCAATCCGCCGTAACTCAACCCATAAAACGCAGCCAAACAGCTATCCCGAGTCGATACCGAGTCGAATTCGTCCAGATTCAGCATACTCACCAAGCAATCCACTGCACCCCCATCCAGCATTGATGCCCTCCCTTCGATGCTGGCAGCTAAGTTACATAAAATCAACATAACCCGACCCGGCATATGACCCGACTTCACCATCCCTAACAGGATCTGAGCCGACCCAAGTTTGACCATTTTGACCCGATTGCTTTGTACCAAAGAAAGATGATACAAGGCCAGAGCCGAGTCGTGTCCAGTACGCTCCGATGCAGAACGAAGCGCGTGGAGTAGTGGAGGAAGGGCTCCCAGGACTCCAATGGCGGTCTTGTTCTGATCATCGAGAGATAAACTGAAGAAAGCGCCAGCTGCATGCTCCTGCGATTCAGAAAATCCGCGCCGCAGAACGTCGATCAATGGCGGAACAATTCCTGAACGTACGATCTTTACTTTGTTTCGTTTCTCCAACGACAGGTTCACCAGCGCCGCGACAGCGTTCACTTGCAGAGCTATATATTTCGAGGGGATTAATGATTTTATAGTGGATAGCAATCTCGGAGTGCAGAGATGGAGCCGGATATCTTCCCGGGTTCGTGTAAGCTTTCGAAGGGAGGCTAAACCCTCTTCTTGATCGGAAATTTGAGAGCTTTTTAGCTTCAGCATGAGTTCTTCCTCTTCCAAGAAACTGGGACTCGCTAAGATTTCGTTATCGCATGAAGAAGATGAGGAATAACACGAGGGACGGGTGGCAAAAGGAAGAGGAGTACTGGGCCGTCCATCGGAACTCGCCGCGGACACTACGCTCGGGGTCCGGCTCAACTCATCCGCCCCTCGAATCGACTCAATACCATGGTTTCCAATTTCAGCATCTCCCGAGTCCATTAACTTGCGTAGGATTTTCTGAGCTGAGTAAAAGTCGATGGGTTTCGGTGGGTCGATGCGGTGGAGGTGACACCAGCTAAGAATGGCGGACTTGAGCGCGAGGTTGGGGATGACTATGGAGAAATCAGCCGCGCCGGAGAGAGTGGGGGTGAAAGAAAGCGACACGCTGGCGTGGACACAGTTGCGTTCGAAGGTGTGCCCGGATGATATTATTACAGGGTCCGCCATTAATGAGTTGGAGATGGGGCACAGAAATTCAGTAGGAACTGAAGATGGTTGTTCAATTTGAGTTCGAGTTTGCTTTTGCTGAAGCTGTAAGGTTGATGATGACTTATGAAACGAAATCTTCCATCTTTGCTTACCACTCCCCATCTTTTTTAGAATTACTTTAGCTTATCCACAGGATCATGAGGGATAAGCTGGATTATTCTGATGAACGAGGGAGGAAGATGAATGGGCACAGAAAACACTGGTGGAAACAGAGCGTACGCGGGCAGCCATTGATGAATAATGGATGGAGAAACTAAACCAAAGATGGTTTTAAAAAGAGAGATTGAATTATTGGGAGATGGGGTTTGATTAATTTTACTTACTTTTTTGCTGTATCATTATGTTCTCTGGTGCTGGGTTGATTTACGGAATTCTTGGATGTTGACTCTGATTCTGTTGAGCATTGTTTGGTTAAATATAAATTATAGCATACAAATTTATATTTTAAAGAAGAAAGTAGAAAAGGTGGGGAAGTAAAAGCATTGCTATTTGTCTGACCAATGCTAAAGCTAAACATTCATCTCCAAACAAAATGCAAATAGAATAATAGAAAGCATAGGCAATATGTAGGGTTTATTAATTAAATAATCTTAATAAAATAAATAATTTCAAAAATAACCCGAAAAATAAAAACATTTCAAAAGTAACCTAAACCGCCAACTGTTGGTCACGCCAACTCAGTTGGCGTCACCTAATAAAATTTTGGTCACGCCAACTGAGTTGGCGTGACCAATTTAAAATATATTAGTCACGCCAACTGAGTTGGCGTGACCTTTGTTTTTTACGGTCACGCCAACCCAGTTGGCGTGACCATTATTCACGCCAACTGGAGCTGCAAGTTGGTGTGAATAATTATTGGTCACGCCAACTGAGTTGGCGTGACCAATAAATATCATGTGTCACGCCAACTCAGTTGGCGTGACCAATTAATGGTCACGCCAACTGAGTTGGCGTGACTTGGAGTTATAAAATTTCCGCAACCCTTCTTCTTCGGCAACAACTTCGGCGATTATTACAGTCTAAATTCTTCCTCGCGTTTGACCTCCAAGTTACTATCATTTTTTTCTCATTTTGCTTCCAGTCACTTCGTAGTTTCAGATTCAGAATTTAGAGGTAAAAATCATGTCGCCGTGAATTAATTTCTGTCACACTTTTTCGCTGCCGTCCGCCGCCCCCCGCCGTCTGCTGCCGCCGTCGGCCGCCGCCGCCGCCGGTTGCTGATGGCTGGTGGTTGTCGGCGGTAGCATCGTCATGTTTTATCAGTTTTAATTTATTTTGTTTACTTTATGTTGTCTATATGTACTAATATATTTTTTGTTTCATATAATAGGATGGATCCGATGAATGTACCAGGCCCGATCGATGATCATCTGTTGTTATTGCAGACATATCATCGTTCTGAAGATGTATGGGCAGGTGATATTGATCGGCCCTTGCGTGTGAGAAATCCGAGCAGCTATTTTTGGGATCTTTGCCCATTAGACACACGTGTTGTAAGTATGTTACATGAGTTTGGGTTTTATGGTGTATATAGGTGTAATAAGATTACCATTGACCCTCATCTAATCACGGCGTTAGTAGAGAGATGGCGTCGTGAAACGCATACATTCCATCTGAGATCTGGAGAGGCGACTATTACACTGCAAGACATTGCAGTTATTTGGGGTCTGCCAATAAATGGTCTTGCAGTGTCAGGTGCCAATTTTGATAAGACAATACCCGAGTGGCAAGAATATTGTTATCGTCATTTGGGATTTACACCAGATCCGGGTCACTTTAAAGGTGCATGTTTGTTAATGTCTGCGTTGAGTCATCATTTAATAGTAAATCGGATCCATTTGCATAGTACGGCGGATGAGGTTGCTAAATATGCACGAGGTTGTGCATTATTAATGATAGGTGGGATTATGTGCCCCGATAGCTCCGGCAATACTGTAAAATTATTGTACATACAGAAATTAGAAGATATCAGTTCTGTTGGTAATTTTAGCTGGGGTAGTGCTGTGCTGGCATTCTTATATCGTGAGTTGTGCACTTTAGCGGAGAGAGGGAAAAAAGTAATATGTGGTGCATTACAACTCCTACAGGTAATCGTTACCTTTATTTTAAAATACTGAAAAAATATATCTTGCATATTTAATTTATATTCTTCATGTTAATGTTTTAGATTTGGGCATGGTCCCGGCTCGAAAGTTTAGCTCCTCGACTCGGACGCCTGAGAATTGATATTGGGCCAATACCAATCGATGAGGACAATTACTTACCTGTTGCTCCATATGGTGCAAGGTTATGTATCACAAATTATTTTGCAATGTATAATATTATATTTAATATTTTGTTATATAATTTATGTTTTTTTATGATGATTATGAGTACACAGGTGGACATGTAATATCGCTGAGGAACAATCCGTAGGGGCGTACATGGATGCATTTAGTGATGTCAGAAATGTCATACAAAATGTGTTGCATGTCGCGCAGGAACGACGCGATAGAAACTTTCCGCCCTACGAAGAGGGACATGCGACTCAAGGTGAACAAGTACAGCCGATGCATGTGAGTGATGAAGAACAAGTACAGTCGATGCATGCGGGTTTTGGAGATGCTGGCCCTTCAAGCTATGTCCCGACATATATGCCAGGTCCCTCTTCATCATATGCCAGTGACATGTACGCTGATTATTATACTCCTCGACCACAGCATCAGTTGTATGACCAAACGCATTTCACGCCTCATCAACCCATGTACTCACAAGAACAAACCAGCCCAGATGTGAATATTAGATTCCCCGAGATATATGCATCGATGTCACCACAATTTGTCGTGTCACCGGTTGTGTTCCCTAATTTGTCACCTGATGTTCAGCTGGACGATGTACCTGTAGTGCAAGAAGACCCACCCATTCAGGAAGGACGCGGTCAGAGACGGAAACAGCCACGTCGTTGTGGTACTGGAGGGGCATTATAGAGTTTTAGCCTTCATATATGTAGTCATGTTTGCCTATTGTGAATCTTAGTATTAAATGTAATGAATGTACTTCCATATGAATGTCTTATTTGATATGTGACAATAACAATAACAATATCAAAAACAATAACAATAACAATATCAAAAAACAATTACAACTTTATCGGTTTTGGGAACTTGATGCCATATGTCGTCTTGCCCGGGCTTCAGGCCAATCCATCTCATTTTGCATGCGTGTTGTTCGGTCTCGACCTCGTCTTCTTATAGTACGCAAGGTGGAATTGTGGTACAGTTATTAAAGATAAATTTTGTTCCTTCAAAATCAATGGTTCCACCCTTTTTTCTATTAAATTTCATCATCATATTATGCAAATGATGTAACGTTCAGCCACCAGTTGATTTAACATTAGAATCCACGCACACTCATCAAAGATCTCCCTCACAGCTACACCAATCTTCACAAAAACCAGGAACACTGTCATCAGCCAAATGAAATATACATCCAATTACGACCTCTAACCAAAAAAACCCCAAAATAATAGTTCAAATTAGTTCATACACAAAATCTTGAAGCTTTAATTCGAGCTAGGCGCATTTCCATCCCTGATTCGACTCTGAGTTCGACGACTTGCGTCCTCTTCCGAGTTAAGCAACTCTTCCCAATCGATTTCCTCGTTTTCCTCGTCCTCTATCTTCCTCAACGTCTCCAATATGTTCCTCACCTTGTTGTTAAACCGATCACTACCCCTTCCCTCCAACTTCTCTAAGACTTTCTCCGCCCCTGCCTCCTTTGCCAACACCTTAAACCTCAATCCGCCGTAACTCAACCCATAAAACGCAGCCAGACAGCTATCACGAGTCGATACCGAGTCGAATTCGTCCAGATTCAGCATACTCACCAAGCAATCCACTGCACCCCCATCCAGCATTGATGCCCTCCCTTCGATGCTGGCAGCTAAGTTACATAAAATCAACATAACCCGACCCGGCATATGACCCGACTTCACCATCCCTAACAGGATCTGAACCGACCCAAGTTTGACCATTTTGACCCGATTGCTTTGTACCAAAGAAAGATGATACAAGGCCATAGCCGAGTCGTGTTCAGTACGCTCCGATGCAGAACGAAGCGCGTGGAGTAGTGGAGGAAGGGCTCCCAGGACTCCAATGGCGGTCTTGTTCTGATCATCGAGAGATAAACTGAAGAGAGCGCCAGTTGCATGCTCCTGCGATTCAGAAAATCCGCGCCGCAGAACGTCGATCAATGGCGGAACAATTCCTGAACGTACGATCTTTACTTTGTTTCGTTTCTCCAACGACAGGTTCACCAGCGCCGCGACAGCGTTCACTTGCAGAGCTATATATTTCGAGGGGATTAATGATTTTATAGTGGATAGCAATCTCGGAGTGCAGAGATGGAGCCGGATATCTTCCCGGGTTCGTGTAAGCTTTCGAAGGGAGGCTAAACCCTCTTCTTGATCGGAAATTTGAGAGCTTTTTAGCTTCAGCATGAGTTCTTCCTCTTCCAAGAAACTGGGACTCGCTAAGATTTCGTTATCGCATGAAGAAGATGAGGAATAACACGAGGGACGGGTGGCAAAAGGAAGAGGAGTACTGGGCCGTCCATCGGAACTCGCCGCGGACACCACGCTCGGGGTCCGGCTCAACTCATCCGCCCCTCGAATCGACTCAATACCATGGTTTCCAATTTCAGCATCTCCCGAGTCCATTAACTTGCGTAGGATTTTCTGAGCGGAGTAAAAGTCGATGGGTTTCGGTGGGTCGATGCGGTGGAGGTGACACCAGCTAAGAATGGCGGACTTGAGCGCGAGGTTGGGGATGACTATGGAGAAATCAGCCGCGCCGGAGAGAGTGGGGGTGAAAGAAAGCGACACGCTGGCGTGGACACAGTTGCGTTCGAAGGTGTGCCCGGATGATATTATTACAGGGTCCGCCATTAATGAGTTGGAGATGGGGCACAGAAATTCAGTAGGAACTGAAGATGGTTGTTCAATTTGAGTTCGAGTTTGCTTTTGCTGAAGCTGTAAGGTTGATGATGACTTATGAAACGAAATCTTCCATCTTTGCTTACCACTCCCCATCTTTTTTAGAATTACTTTAGCTTATCCACAGGATCATGAGGGATAAGCTGGATTATTCTGATGAACGAGGGAGGAAGATGAATGGGCACAGAAAACACTGGTGGAAACAGAGCGTACGCGGGCAGCCATTGATGAATAATGGATGGAGAAACTAAACCAAAGATGGTTTTAAAAAGAGAGATTGAATTATTGGGAGATGGGGTTTGATTAATTTTACTTACTTTTTTGCTGTATCATTATGTTCTCTGGTGCTGGGTTGATTTACGGAATTCTTGGATGTTGACTCTGATTCTGTTGAGCATTGTTTGGTTAAATATAAATTATAGCATACAAATTTATATTTTAAAGAAGAAAGTAGAAAAGGTGGGGAAGTAAAAGCATTGCTATTTGTCTGACCAATGATGATGAATCTTTGTTTGCAATTTTTCAATCTTCGAGAATAACTAAATGTATAGTTAGGGATGGCAACATGGTCGATGATGGATTTGACCAAATCTAAGATCTGCCCCATTTTAAAACAATCCAGGACCCGTTTCTTCTTCTTTCTTTTTGTTTTTTCCAGATGTATGCTAAAGCTAAACATTCATCTCCAAACAAAATGCAAATAGAATAATAGAAAGCATAGGCAATATGTATGCTAAACATTTATCTCCAAACCCAAACTTATGAATTCCATATTTCCATATGTATGCTAAACATTTATCTACAAACCCAAACCATAGTCACGACATGATAGGTGATACATATGGACGTACTGTGGATGCTCGAGATGAAGTATCGATGAATATCAGAGCTCCTTGAGAGCGAGCTCAAGTTCATGTTTTACGTTTTGTGTCACAGGTAAATATTTTTAAAACTATGGTTCTTTCCCAGGGAATGCTCCGAGTATTATGTATGTAGAAGTATTACCGTATGCCAAGACTTTACTTATCATGTTGAATGATGTATGATGCATTATATGTGAATTGAATACATAACTAGATGTATTTTCAGTATCATTATATATGTATCATCAAAAAGCGAAAAATATTTAGTGCCATTTGACAAGAAATTTGAAACTAATTTGTTGTTTATGTAAATCAATCATTGTCTGATAATTAAACGTCTGATTAGGACCGAGCCCTCACACTCTTTACCAACCTGGAACTGATGTTCTCGATTTGCCCCAGAACCTTTCAAAATATGCACTTAACCCCCTGAACAATTTAAGTATTGTATTTAACCCCCTAAACAATATTCGGAACAATTTTCCCAAAAATCTGGCTGCAAATTCCTTCACATGCGTCTCGCATGCCACGATCGAGGGTATGTATGTATTTTCTGTAGGAATTTTATGTTTAAAATTCATCGACAGTGGTATACTCGTAAAATTACTTTTCATGAATTTTCTGATATGTATACTCGTAAAATTCATGTAGAAAATACATGAAAAGACATACATACATTCGACTGTGGCATATGAGACGCACGTGAGGAACTTGCAGCCAGGATATTCCGAAATTACCGAATATTGTTTAATGGATTAAATACACTGCTTAAAACTGTTTAGGGAGTTAAGTACACATTTTAAATACTTAGAAGGTAAATTGCTAAAGGTCCCCTATCTCACTCTCACCACATTCCAAGGTGTGCTAATTTTGTTTCTAGCATGGATTTCTATTTTTTATGTTCTTATTATATCATTACTTTCTACAAAATTAGAATCCTGAGAAATATATTACTGGCCCGCTTAGCGAACCAGTACTATATTTTTGGGTCTTTCTATAAAAAATAAAAATAAATAAATCAAGTGTGGCCTCCATGAAGAACCCTATGGAATACCTTTTTCTTGATACTGTTCACATTGGACATTAATCCAGTTCCATGGAAAAATAGCATCTCGAAGGATCTCACCTTTACCTTTTCTTGAAAATCCAACGAAAAATTTAGAAAATTGGGAAATTAGTGTTGAATTTTAGGATTTCTTCTGTTCAAGGGAAACTTTTCAAATTCACAACCCTTCCAAATAATGGTTTTATGTATGTGTAATATTTTGATTGTTGTAAAATTTCATTATAAATGAGTATACATTAACGTATGGATATA
Organism: Haberlea rhodopensis; assembly: GCA_907163345.1. NCBI lineage: Eukaryota > Viridiplantae > Streptophyta > Magnoliopsida > Lamiales > Gesneriaceae > Haberlea > Haberlea rhodopensis. The sequence continues at coordinate 781,224 of CAJQUN010000006.1, forward strand.
TATATATATATATATATATATATATATATATATATATATATATATATATATATATATATATATATATATATATATATATATAATATTTGACTATTGGAGCAGTTGGCAAGTTGGGACTTTGACATAAAAGGAAGTACATAATAAGAATTATGCTTTAATGCTTTCACAAAAGAAAGAGGGTATCAATAATGCAATCCTCTTTACAATTTGGCACACACATTTAGTTTCCTGTTGATCAATATGATTGTGACTCAAGGAATGATCGGGGAACCCGCGACCCACTATCTTTTGGGTAACACTGAGGAAATTTTTGAGCAGACACAATAGCCTACAAATCATATAAATTGCGCTAGACAAATCGAGGTTGCTCCAAACTATAGTAAAGAAACTAGTATTCAAATTTCAAAATCTACCTCAGGAGACTATGGAATACAGAAATTAATAAAAGGGCCAGACCCAAATCAATACCAATTTCGAGCAGTACATTTAAGAAAGAGGGAGCCAGGGCCCAAATCATTACCTTTTTATCAGTCCATTTCAGAAAGAGCTAGCCGTAATTTCTGCACTCAAAGGTCACTAGTTATAAGATTGCTAATTTCTAGTTAGAATTTGGTCAATTTTAATATAATATATATAATTTATTTTATTTTTGTGAGGAGAGAGCTGCCCCATGTGATGTTCCATGTTGTAGATCCAATATATACGGATATATTTTCATCCAATATTTAGAATATAACATATTGGATGGTTAGATTTACGAGAACATTTTCAGATAGGGTGCATTCTCCCTGTGTGCCAATCCCAATAGAGAGCACCATAGATCTTTTGCTTCCTAATTGAATCTAGGAATTAAGAATGCCGACATCAGAGACCCACATTGTGACCTTCACCATTTATACAAGTAGGGGTGGGGGTCGGGAAATTCGGTTTGGGTATCGAAATTTCGGGTACCAATTCGACATACCCGATTCCCGACCACAATTGCATAAATGAAAAGAATGTAATGGTGGATGGCCACATTAAGTTCTTTACTGTATATCTTTCAAGATTTTTTTTTAAATATTAAAATAAAAAATAATTAAAATAAAAAATATTTATACGGGGCGGAATTTGCTACAACCAGGACCCGTCCTTCCCCGCATCAGAAATCCGGTCAAACAGGTCCAGCCCGCCCAGTACCTATTTGACCGGGTTTAGACCCGTCATGTGATACCCGGGGATTATTAGTGTTAATCCCGGTGTGGTAATAATTCTTAATGGATTATTAATTGTGGCAATTGTGTAATAATTACAGTTTTGGGACTCCCGGGGATTTTACATCATGTTTTTGGAGTCGTTGGATCCAGGGGATGAGATTGTATTCTCATCGTGGTGATAACCTTGGAATTTGGTCTTTGGTGGGATTTGGGGTCCGGAGTACTTTGTACTGGGGCAGTTAATGGAAATAAAGATTGGGATGTGATTTTTGAAAACATATGATTTTTAATGAGTCATGATGTATTTGTGGAGGGATTGGTTTTTTTGAATTTTGGTACTACATATACCAAGTGGACTCGGTATTCCGTCATTTGACACGGAACCCTCCCCTCTCTTCCCTCTCTCTTAGCTCAAGCCCTTCCCCATTTTCCCCTCTTCTTCCTTTGGAAAGAAATCATTGGTAGCTTGGCTCGAGGGACGGTTTTCTCGAAGATAATCAGGTATTAATCTTCCCCTCGTCATTGTCTTCGTTTTGATTGTGGTATGATGGGTTTTGGTTGAGTATTTTGTTGGGTTTGGTAATTTGGGGTTTTTGATAAAAAAAACTCCAAAGTTGAGTTTTTAGTGTTTTATTGGTTGCAAATGGTGTATTGGATGTGTTGAGGAAGTTGGGGGTGTTGGTTTTGAGTTTGGGTGTCAAAAACACCATGGAAACTCGAATTTTTCGGAAAATCGCATGTGGCGATCGATCGCCGAGGTGGGGCGATCGATCGCGACGTGCAGCTGTATTTTGGGTGATGATGAACAGTTCTGGCGATCGATCGCGAGCGGGTTGGCGATCGATCGCGAGGATACACTGATTTAGCCACTGGACTGTGGCGATCGATCGCGATGTAAGTGGCGATCGATCGCGACCCGAAGATTTTTATTTTTTTTGAAAATTTTTGGAAAATGTCGGGATTTTGGAATCGATGTTTAAAAGGGCCGTTTTCGGGGCAATGTCTACATTCCATTGTGAATGCTATACTTTTAAAATGGATTGGTTGGAGCCAAAATTTAATAAAACGGGATTCTCGATTGAGTTTTTGACTATCTTTTAAACTTGTAAAATGAAATATTTTGGGTATTATGCATGCTTAGCCGGGGGGCTTTTATTTTGATAATCGTCATGGATTGACGATATGTTTGGGGGTTATGAACGTGCTTGGCCACGTGGTTGCATGCTTGTGTTTAATTGTGAACTATTTATGTGTTAACACATAATTCATCGTGTCGTGGGACTCAGGCGAGCTCGGACTCGAACTACGGAACTATAAGGTACGTATGACGTACGAGCATAACCTATTATAATGTTGCAACTGTAAAATGCATGGTATGTGGTAATTGCATTAAATTGGCATTGAAATGCATGGTATGTAGTATTTACAATAAATGGATAGTGATATGCATGTTAAATGGTAGTTGCGTTAAATGGACATACATTGAGAACCATACGGTGTCGCTATTGAGCGAGCAATGATTTGGGATGATGTCGCCGTTGAGCAACCATCGGTTATGACGCCGCTATTGTTGAGCGTGCGCGGGGTTTAGAATACCGCTATTGTGGAGCGAGCAATGAAATAGGAACATGGAATCATTGGCTAGATATATGTGATATCTACGGTCTCTTATATAATGATTTTACCATATTGACTATGAAATTGGCATAATAGGAATGGTATTAGTTAATCTATGTGGCGATTAACTGGCTTTGGGAATTTGATGAGTTTGGTTATTTTGAGAACATGGACAATACAGGAGATCCCGGATGAGGATGATGCCATCCAGGGAGTATCATTTAAATTATGGCATTTACATTCTGTAAATTATGAACTGCAATATTATGATTATTGGATTGGTGGTATTGGTATGCTCACCCCGTGTGGGGGCTGTCTCTGTTGGGACAGGTGTTACAGGTGTAGCAGCAGCTTTGGAGTTACGCTCGGGCTGTTGATTAGAGGTACTTCCCGGATCGAGGTACCAGAGCTGGTTGAATAAGTGCATAGATCCAGAGTTGAGATCGAGTTGTGCTTGGGAGGTGCTTCCAGGATTGAATTACCAGTTACGGAATCCGTAGAGTGTTTTATACATCAGATACACGCTTATTCATTGGGTGCTCTTATGTGAGTACATTTTACGTGTATATGGAATGTATAAATGAGCTACGGCTTTTCTCTGTTCATTATAGTTTGCATTCAATTAAATATGGAATTGCTAAATGAACTGAGAGCATGTTAGTGTATTATGGGGGTGCATGTTGTATATGTAATCTTGGTTTGGGAATTTGAATATTATGTGGATCAAATGCAAGAAATTTTCTGGGTACCATATGTCGTTGTACTTGCATATGGCTTTTCCCCATGATAGTATGATTATATGCACTAATGATATGGATTAATACACTAATAACGGGTTAAAGACACGGGGGTCCTTACACGTCCCATAAGGGTGGGTTTAATAATGATCCTGGTTTAGACACATCTCAGCAGGGGCGAATTTACACTTAAACTTAATTGCTAAGCTTCTTCGCCTCCCTGTCTCACCACACTCCAAGGCGTAGTAATTTTGTTTCTAGCCTGGATTGCTATTTTTTTCTATTATTATTATAGCATTACTTTCTAGAAAATTAGAATCCTGAGAAATATATTACTGGTTCGCACTAAGCGGGTCCTATATTTTTGAGTGTTTCTTATACAATAATACAAAATCAATAGTGTGGTGGCCTCCTCCAAGAAGAAACCTATGGAGTACCTTTTCTTGATACTATGTTCACATTGGACAGTAATCCAGTTCCATGGAAAAATAGCATCTCGAAGGATCTCACCTTTACCTTTTCTTTAAAATTCAACGAAAAATTTAGAAAATTGGGAAATTATTGTTGAATTTTAGGATTTCATCTGTTCAAGGGAAACTTTCCAAATTCACAACCGGGGTAATACATGAAATGGTCCCTCTTATTTGCACACATTCTCGATTTAGTCCCTCTTGTTGCACTGACTCGATTTAGTCCTTCTAGTTTTCTAATTTATCCCAAATCAGTACTAACCGTTAAATGCACCGTTAAAACTAATGGAAAGGACTGAATCGGGTCACTTAAAACATCAGAGACTGAATCGAAAATTGATGCAAACATTAGGGACTGATTGATTCGGGTCATTTAAAAAGATTGGGTGATTTAATTCTTTAAATTATTAAAGTAATTAATATGGATACTTTATTTATAATTTTGGCAATTTTTTGTAAAATTATTATATTTAAATAATGATATAATATATTAAATTCTACATAAAATCATTTTTCACTCAAACAAAACAAAAGAAAAATCAATAGCATATTGATATACAAAATATATTTCGATAACTAGTTTACTTATTAAACAAGATATATTTTTGATTTCATTAAATTATATCTATCAGATGTGTATTTTTTTTTTGATAAATTAAATAATTTTTTTGATAAATTAAATAATTTTTTTATAAATTGATGATATTTTTATAATTATTTAAATCATCTTGTGAAAAATGTAGATTTTAATATATTATATCATGATTTAAATAATTATAAAAAATTTCATCAATTTATAACAAAAATTATTTAATTTATCACACAATTTATTCAATTATCAAAAATGAAATAATTTTTTTTATAAATTGATGACACATCTGATAGACATAATTAATGAAATAAAAAATATATCTTGTTTAATAGTAAACTAGTCATTGAAATATATTTTGTATATCAATATGCTATTGATTTTTCTTTTGTTTTATTTGAGTGAAAAATGGTTTTATGTAGAATTTAATATATTATATCATTATTTAAATAAATAATTTTACAAAAACTTACCAAAATTATAAATAAAGTATCCATATTAATTACTTTAATAATTTAAAGAATTAAGTCACCCAATCTTTTTAAATGACCCGAATCAGTCCCTAATGTTTGCATCAATTCTCGATTCAGTCCCTGATGTTTTAAGTGACCCGATTCAGTCATTTCCGTTAGTTTTAACGGTGCATTTAACGGTTAGAACTGATTTGTGACAAATTAGAAAACTAGAAGGGCTAAATCGGGTCAGTGCAAACAAGAGGGGCTAAATCGAGAATGTGTGCAAACAAGAGGGACTATTTCATGTATTACCCCATCACAACCCTTCCAAATAATGGTTTTATGAAATTAAGCAGCACATAAATTGGTCAATAATGCATTATTCTTAACTTTTGGATCAACAAATTATCCAGATTATATTCATAACATTATACTCTTTAAATTCGTTCACTAATTAATGAAATTATAGTTTTCATTTTAAAAAATATATTTTGATTGTTGTAAAATTTCATTATAAATGAATATGCATAAACGTATGGACCCAATTTGATGAACTTGGGGTAAAAAAGGAGTGAAAATATGCAATAATTGGCTATATATATATATATATATATATATATAATATTTGACTATTGGAGTAGTTGGGCAAGGTGGGACTTGACATAAAAGGAAGAACATAATAAGAATTATGCTTTAATGCTTTCACAAAAGAAAGAGGGTATTAATATTGTAATCCTCTTTACAATTTGGCGCACTCCTTTTCGTTTCCTGTTGATCAATATGATTGTGACTCAATAATTTGGTGTCAGGCTATGCTTTTGTTTTTTATTTTAATGATCGGGAAACCCGCAGCTAGGAGTGTTTAACGGATCGGTCCGATCCAATCCGGTCCAGAACCGGTCGGTTCCGAATCCGATAATCCCGGAATCGCTCCGATCCGTTAAGGAACCGGATTGCATCCGGTTCTGGTCCAATCGGTTCCGGGTTGGACCGGTTCCAACCTGGAACCGGATTTCTTTTTTCATTTTTTTAAGTAAAAAACGAAGGGATTTTATCGAATTTTTTTTTTTAAAAAAACGGATCCGGTTCAATCCGAAACCGGATCCGTTTGGTTCAGAACCTATAAGATACCGGATCCGATCCGGTTAAAACCGGTTCCGAACAATTTCGGAACCGGTTAGTCCGGTTCCGATTTTGGACCGGACTAACCAGCTCGTTAAGCACCCCTACCCGCAGCCCACTACCATTTGGATAGCATTAAGTAAACTCTCGGATTGACACATTAGCCTGCAAATCATACAAACCATATAAACTGCACCAAGCAAGCCGAGGTTTGCCCGAAACTGTAGTATAGAAACTTGATTGATTGGTTCGCTGCAATCGGACAATGCGACGTACAATTCAGTGAACAATTCACCTCAACAAAATCGATGTGCACTCTCATGTAATGTCCAGAGATTGCTGTTGACAGAGAAATATACAACTCGACACGTCGCCGAAGAAAACTCGATTGAGAGGTACAGTCGACGAACACGAGATTCAAATATGGAGCACACAATGCAACGATCAAAATTCAACTAATCAATGCTACTCGAATTAAATCAATGAATTAAATCAAGAACTTCGGGAATCCAGAATTATTTCAGAAATGTGCAGATTGTTTCTTCGAACCATGTGAAACTTTCGAAAATCAGATATATATATATTTTTTGAATTTTACTACAATCTCCGATGAGGACCAATCAAAGAGGATGATGTTGGAATCGAAGAGGGGGGTGAATGAGATTCTTTGGCTACTTTAGCGTTTTAAAATGAGTTTGAAAAATAAAAGAGTTTTGCGCTTGCGGAAGCCTTACGTCAATCGATAAATAAATAAAATAAAGAAGTAAATAAATAAATAAATGCGTAATGAAATTAAAGCAATAAAGAACAAGAAGATTTGTTATAGAAGTTCGGCGATGAATCGCCTACATCTCCTCTTCCCGGTTAGATAACCTCCAACCGAGGTTCCACTAGAATAAATGATCTTGGCCTTGAGGGCTCCAAGTTAGCCACAATCCAACTCTTCCCGAGTTTACAAAGCTCTTCCCGAGCACACTACTCTTCCTGAGTACACAAAGCTCTTCCCGAGCACAATACTCTTCCCGAGTACACAAAGCTCTTCCCGAGTTACCAACATTCTTCACGAGTCTTCTTGGCCTTAAGGGCTCCAAGGATAGCCACAACACATGCACCAACTTTACTTGTTGGTGACTTTACAATTTCCAACTTGCTTTGGTGTTGGAGGACCTTACAATAACTCAACACACACCTTCACGGTGTACAAACACGAAGAAAATAAGACTCTATCAAAATAAAAGAATTACAAGCTCCAATACAACAACAATGTATGGAGATTGCAAAGCTATTTGAAATTTGAATTGACAAAGCATTGATGAAGTTTGTAGGCTTGTTTCTTGTCTTCAAAATGCTCCAAAGCATCCATATTTATAGTGTAGGAGGCCCCCAAGGCTCCTACTAGCCGTTGCTACACATAAGGCTTGAATCACGCGTGCATCGCCTCTGTCATCGCCTCGGGCGATCTCCATCGCCACGTTCTAACGTTCAAATCTGGCCCAGATCGCCTCAGGCGATGTCCCCATCGCCTCGGGCGATCATCCCTTGAAAAAATGCCGTAGGTAAGTTTTTGGATCGCCAGGGGCGATCATGACATCGCCTGGGGCGATCTGGATCGCCTGGCGCGCAGCGTGCCATCGCCTGGGTCGATGGTGCGCGCAGCGTGCACGCATGGCTCGGATATGCCTGAGGTGATGGCCCGGATCGCCTGAGGTGATCTGCCAGATTTCAGCACTCTCAAACTTTGCACTATTCGACCATCTTAAGCTCATTTCTGGGAAAAGTGGTAAACATAAAAGTTGTAGACCTTCCTCTTATCTAGCTGTGGACAAAATTGCATTGCATTTCATTAAGGTATGAAGACGTTACGCCCAAAATGCTACATCCGCTCAAACCTTGCTATAATCTGCACTTGTTATGACTTCCATGCCATTTTGCTCCATGATGCAATCCGAATTGGACTGAGATGTTTGAATATGAAATCTAGCATATTGAGTTGGCTTTCCAACCTCTTTGGATTCACATTATTCGGAGCATCGAGCCAAGAGATATATTCAAAACATTGCATTGCGCTCCAATTGGCTTCTATAAGAATTTGCCCACCAACGGACCATTGGTTTGTGGGTCTTCATCCCATCATAAGAAATTGTTCCAACATCATTCCACACATGTTGAACACTTAAATTGGTTGTTCATAGATGTCATTCCTTCTCGTCCAAGCTCAATAGATTCCTTGATAAAAATCACCGATTGTCCTATGAACTCGCATATGTTATTGTATAACTTGGATTCTCTTCCATTGGTCTTCCCAAACAAATTATCAATCTAACCCTGTACACTAAGTAGACATATTAGTATAACACATGCAAGTTTTGTTGATCATCAAAACCCATAAATAATTCGGAGATAAATTAAGCATTAAACTCAACAATGCGTTTAAGGCTCAACAATCTCCCCCTTTTTGATGATCACAAAACTTGATAAACTTGAATATGTAATATGCATGAAATATGAGTAAACAAGAGTCCCCCTTAACAATTGCATATCACATACAAGTTTACCAAGTAAAGCATAAAGCAAATAACTCTCCCCCTCAAACCATGCATACATAAGCTCTCCCCTTAAACTATGCATGTATTAAGGTTCAAGTTTATCACAAAATTCTCCCCCTTTTTGTGATAATCAAAAAGCATAAAATTTAAATAAACATAACTCAAATATGTTGACACATAGCCATATTTTAATAACTTTACACATTGTCCTCACCAAGCATGTAATAGCTATTAGATCAAATCAATTAGTGAAATACACATGTGTTTGAGGCACTCAACAATACATTCTAAATGTTGCAATGTATGCATATGTTCATGCATTCATGCCCAATAAACAATAAAATTATCAATGCATTATAACAAATCATATAATTGCACATTTTCACATAGCATATTCAAATTTGAATGCAAGGCATATCAAGATACTTACTATAAAAAGATAAGCATACATCATGCACTTAACAATTATGCTAAGGGGTTATGTATTTTACTCCAATGAATATTGAGCTTCAATATTTATTGATCACAATTGATTTGTGCCAATGAATTTTGAATTGCTCTTTTAAAATGAATAAAATAAATTTTACCCTCGATGACAAGAGTTCGTTCTTGTCATAGGTCCAACGCCTATCGCCTCTTCTATGGTGGTGAATAGAATAAACTCCTCCTTTGAGTTGCTTGGTCCTTCATCCTCCAATTCATGGTTGTCCCTACAAAACAAATTAACAATAGGGGGGTCTTTGGTACCCATTTGATTTTTGGGTCCTAGAGGGTTAACTTTCAATGGCACTTTGGGAATCCATTTCCACCTCTTATTAGGTTGGTATTGGATTCTAGCAAACCTACACTTATTCTTAGTGTGGCCATCTTTGCAACAATAAGTGCAAGTAGGAGAATTGTGCTTGGCTTTAGCTAACAAGTTTGAAAATGTTTTAGATTTGCTTGAGAAGCCTAGTCCGGCTTTATCAAAGCTACAACGTTGCAAGCCAAAACTCATTCATCTTTAAACTACTCTCATTAAACTTGGCAAAAGATGTCTTTAAATCATGCACTTGATTTTTCAAAATAATATTTTCTTCTTCCTTCTTAGCCAAGTCTAGCTTAAGCACTTTATTGTTCTTCTTGGTTCTACCAAGACAATCAATGAGTTCATTATAAGCATCTAATAATTCATCATAAGATGGTACCTCATTATCATCCTCTTCATCTTCATCTCCAAGAGCCATTAGACATAGATTAGTTGCTTCTTCTTCATCGGAGTCACTATCACTCCATGTGGCTATAAACGCCTTCTTCTTGCCTTTGTCTTCATTTTTCTTCCTAGGGCATTTGTTACCATAATGGCCTTTTTCTTGACAATTATAGCAAGTTACCTCATGTTTGGATTCTTGTTTGGTAGCATTAGAGGTCTTTGACTTGCTATGTTTGTTGAAGAGCTTCTTGAACTTCTTTGTGAACAACATCATCTCTTCATCATCATCAACTTCTTCATCATCGGAATGGTCTTTCCTTCCAACCAAGGCGATCCCATTTCTCTTGGATCTATCATCCTCCTTTACTTCTCTCCTTGTGGCAACTTCTAGCTCATGAGTCACCAATGTGCCATGGAGCTCATCAAGATCATAAGATGCACTCTCCCCTTTGTTGGACTCGATGATGGCCGTCCTCTTGGCATCCCATTCCTTTGGTAAGGCTCTTAGTGCTCTCCTCCATATTTGCTTTGGAGGGTACTTCTCTCCAAGTTGGGCAAGCTCATTTATGATAAGGGTGAGCCTCCTAAACATGGAATCCACCTCTTCTCCGGACTCCATCTCAAAAGTCTCATATTTGAGTTATAGAAGGTCAATCTTGGTCTCCTTCACTTGATTGGTTCCTTCATGACAAATTTGCAATTTGTTCCATATCTCCTTAGCCGTTGAGCACATTGAGATCCGGTTGTACTCCTTCATATCTAAGCCACAATGCAAAATATTAATCGCTTTAGCATTTTGTGAAATTAATATCATATCAGCTCTAGTGAAATCGTCCATTTCTTTGGGAATACTTATTCCCCCAATTTCCTTTAAAGGAACATGTGGACATTTCACTATGATCTTCCATAGGTCATAATCTACGGATTGGATGTATAGAGAAATTCTATTTTTCCAATAGCCGTAATTATCACCCGTGAAGAGCGGAGGGCGATTCGTCGATTGACCTTGAGCAAACTCATTTGCTAGATTAGCCATAAAAAGATTTTGATTTAAAAACAAAAATCAAATGGCTCTGATACCACTTGTTGGAATCGAAGAGGGGGGTGAATGAGATTCCTTGGCTACTTTAGCGTTTTAAAATGAGTTTGAAAAATAAAAGAGTTTTGCGCTTGCGGAAGCCTTACGTCAATCGATAAATAAATAAAATAAAGAAGTAAATAAATAAATAAATGCGTAATGAAATTAAAGCAATAAAGAACAAGAAGATTTGTTATAGAAGTTCGGCGATGAATCGCCTACGTCTCCTCTTCCCGGTTAGATAACCTCCAACCGAGGTCCCACTAGAATAAATGATCTTGGCCTTGAAGGCTCCAAGTTAGCCACAATCCAACTCTTTCCGAGTTTACAAAGCTCTTCCCGAGCACACTACTCTTCCCGAGTACACAAAGCTCTTCCCGAGCACAATACTCTTCCCGAGTACACAAAGCTCTTCCCGAGCTACCAACACTCTTCACGAGTCTTCTTGGCCTTAAGGGCTCCAAGGATAGCCACAACACATGCACCAACTTTACTTGTTGGCGACTTTACAATTTCCAACTTGCTTTGGTGTTGGAGGACCTTACAATAACTCAACACACACCTTCACGGTGTACAAACACGAAGAAAACAAGACTCTATCAAAATAAAAGAATTACAAGCTCCAACACAACAACAATGTATGGAGATTGCAAAGCTATTTGAAATTTGAATGGGCAAAGCTTTGATGAAGTTTGTAGGCTTGTTTCTTGTCTTCAAAATGCTCCAAAGCATCCATATTTATAGTGTAGGAGGCCCCCAAGGCTCCTACTAGCCGTTGCTACACATAAGGCTTGAATCACGCGTGCATCGCCTCGGTCATCGCCTCGGGCAATCTCCATCGCCACGTTCTAACGTTCAAATCTGGCCCAGATCGCCTCAGGCGATGTCCCCATCGCCTCGGGCGATCATCCCTTGAAAAAATGCCGTAGGTATTTCTGGATCGCCTGGGGCGATCATGACATCGCCTGGGGCGATCTGGATCGCCTGGCGCGCAGCGTGCCATCGCCTGGGTCGATGGTGCGCGCAGCGTGCACGCATTGCTCGGATCGCCTGAGGTGATGGCCCGGATCGCCTGAGGTGATCTGCCGGATTTCAGCACTCTCAAACTTTGCACTATTCGACCATCTTAAGCTCATTTCTGGGAAAAGTGGTAAACATAAAAGTTGTAGCCCTTCCTCTTATCTAGCTGTGGACAAAATTGCATTGCATTTCATTAAGGTATGAAGAAGTTACGCCCAAAATGCTACATCCGCTCAAACCTTGCTATAATCTGCACTTGTTATGACTTCCATGCTCCATGATGCAATCCGAATTGGACTGAGATGTTTGAATATGAAATCTAGCATATTGAGTTGGCTTTCCAACCTATTTGGATTCACATTATTCGGAGCATCGAGCCAAGAGATATAATCAAAACATTGCACTGCGCTCCAATTGGCTTCTATAAGAATTTGCCCACCAACGGACCATTGGTTTGTGGGTCTTCATCCCATCATAAGAAATTGTTCCAACATCATTCCACACATGTTGAACACTTAAATTGGTTGTTCATAGATGCCATTCCTTCTCGTCCAAGCTCAATAGATTCCTTGATAAAAATCACCGCTTGTCCTATGAACTCGCATATGTTATTGTATAGCTTGGGTTCTCTTCCATTGGTCTTCCCAACCAAATTATCAATCTAACCCTGTACACTAAGTAGACATATTAGTATAACACATGCAAGTTTTGTTGATCATCAAAACCCATAAATAATTCGGAGATAAATTAAGCATTAAACTCAACAATGTGTTTAAGGCTCAACAGATGAGATCGAAGACGAGAGCACCAATAGACACAAGCGATACATGCATATTATATTTTAAGCGCACAACTTGTGTCTAGCGGTGCATGTATACGGTGCATGTAAAATGGACTCTTGCGATGCATGTAAAATTGAGTGGTGCATGTAAAAATTACTAATGCGGTGCATGTAAAATTACTCATGCGATGCATGTAAAATTACTCATACGGTGCATGTAAAATAGAGCGGTGCATGTAAAAATTGACTCATGCGCTGCATGTAAAATTATTCACTCGGTGCATGTGAAAATGAGTCATGCGGTGCATGTAAAATTACTCATGCGGTGCATGTAAAAATTACTTATGCAGTGTAGAGTTTTTCATAAGTGGGATTAGTTTGGTCATTGTATTAAAAAATGGCATTAGTTGAAAGAACTTTTTTTTGGGTGACTGGGCCGAAAAATCTTTTACCAAATGGTACCGACCCGAAATTTTTCCTTTTAATGATTCGACTTCAAAATCGTTCTTGAATCAAATGATCGCTTCAACAATATAAGCAACAGTAATGCAAACCGGATGCACGAATTGGAAAAAAATTCAAAACAACGAGAATGAGGACAAATGGATAATTTTCTCAATTTTTTTAGGTTCACGTTTTCTGCCCAAAATTGAGCGCTCAACTTAAGAAAATGAATCCAAAATTCAACGAAAAAGAATTCAATGATTTTAGAAAATCACGATCGAAGAACACGAGGCTAGAACAACTGTGTTGGGGGTTCAACAATTTCCTCTGCTTGTGCGAGTGTATGGTTGAAAAGATTGAAGTTGCGTCAATATCCTTAACTATAGTTATTGGTAAAGCGGTAACCGCTTGATCCTACAATTGGTATCAGAGCCTAGGTCGCGTGTTCGATTCCCATGAGTTGCAGATAGTGCAATTATTGGGGGAGGGATTGTTGAGGTTCAACAATTGCCTCTGCTTTGTGATCGATCGAACACGTGGCGCTTGTGCGAGTGTATGGTTGAAAAGATTGAAGTTGCGCCATTACCCTTAACTATAGTTATTGGTAAAGAGGTAAGCGTTCGATCCTACAAACTGAAATTCGATCAGAAGTTAATCGCTAAACCAAAAATCAAGCAAACACCCAGAGAATTAGAAACAATTCACTGAGAGAGAACAAGGAATCAACAACAATCACAACACAAATTGTAAATATGATCACACAACACAACCTAATAAAGTGATTCCAAATGAAATTACATCAATTTGTTCGAAGAATCCTTTGCAGAATTGCGGAAAACAAAAATCAGGAACAAATCAGAAGCTTCAGAGGCAGAAGAGGGCAGCGCGAATGGTGGAAAGTGGGCAAAGGCTTGGGGATGAAGGGTAGAGCAAGGGTATTTTAGTCATAATTAATGAACTAATTAGATTAGAGTTTGATAAAATGGACTTATTTGAAATAAATTTTATAAAAGATGTATTTAGTTGAAAGAAGATTTTTTTGAGAGATTTAATTGAAAGATGTTTTGAAAAGTTGTACTTTCTTGTAATTTCCCCATTTTGAACTACCTAAGGAGATGGCATACAGAAATTAATAAAAGGGCCAGACCCAAATCATTACCAATTTCGAGCAGCACATTTGAAAAAGAGGGAGCCAGGCCAGGCCCAAATCATTACCTTTTTATCAGTCCATTTCAGAAAGAGCTAGAACTTAATTTCTGGACCCAAACGTCACTAGCTACAAGATTGCTAATTTCTAGTTAGAATTTGGTCAATTTTAATATAATATACATAATTTTTTATTATTTTTGTGAGGAGAGAGCTGCCCCATGCAATGTTCCATGTTGTAGATCCAATAAACATTTTTACACCAATTAATTTTCATTATCCTTAAGTCTCTTTTGTTTTTATCTTAAGCCGGTTATCTTGCCAGCTGGAGGTTTTGTCTATTTAAAGTTGTAAAGCCACTCTTTTGTTAATTAATTCATTTCATTCATAAAAATATCAAAGAAGATATTTTTCTCCCATTCACAATGTTCGAGTTCTTCATTGTTGAACGTGTGATATACATGAGTATATTCTCATCCAATATTTGGATGGTTAGATCTACAAGAACATTTCCAGAGAGGTTGCATTCGCCCTGAGTACCAGTGCCAATAGACTCCGCAATAGTTGTTTTCTTTCCTAATTGCACCCAAGAACTAAGAATGCCGACATCAGAGACCCACGTTGTGTCCTTCACTATTTCTACAGGTGCAAAAATAAATCCGTACGCACGCCCAACAATGTTGGAAAAACAAACAAACTCATCTGCATTTTTCGGGTAATAAATTATCCATTTATTTCCAGTTCATATGCGAGTGAATAGATGTGATGACGTAAAAAGAAGACAGTTCATAGCCAAAACCTCTATCTTACAAACATCAATGAAAAACTTGCCCAGAATGGCCGAGGGTGATCGTGACTTGGGGATTCGCCAATTTCCGATAATTCCCCCCGATTCCCCAACACCAGTATCCCAATCGCTCCTCCAACTTAATACCACAGTTGACTTACACAAATATAAGATGAGAACAAGATGCACGAAAGACAGACAGAGGAAATAGAAGAGTGATATACTAAGAATCAAGCCATCATGATTGAATTGAAAACAATGAGGTAGTAATTTTTGTTTCTTTTCTAATCTCCACCTAAAAATATACATTCATTCTTCATTCCAAAACCATCACAAAAACACAAATCTTCTTTTTCTACAAATAAAAGTGTTGAGATAAAAGTAAGATTGAGTGTTAGAATTTCTTAAGGAGATTTTATCCTTGGAAGGAATAGAATTAGTAGAGAGAAAGTGAATATTAAAATCAGAATGTTCTAAGTGAAATACTTTGTATTCTCAATTCTATTGTCTTCTTTGTTATCAATAAAGATGTAATCTTCTTGAGCGTTCTTCAGTGGATGTAGCCCAATATTGAGTGAACCACTATAAATCTTGGTTTTCATTTTGTTCAATTGTTGATTATGTGTTTGTGATATCCGATGTGTTGTTACCTCAATTATATGTTGATTTCCCTAATACCCACACAACTGGTATCAGAATCAGATTATCAAATACTATAGGAATTCATCGTATTCTCTTTGGTTGCAACTTAGTCTGAACTTCTACATAAGAAAAAGCTTTCTACACATTATTAGTGAAGTAATTTCTTTTGTGTTCAGGCTTTAACAATTAATTCGTTGGTAGTAGACACAAAAAATGAGGTACGTATAAGCAAGATGATTAGCCTTAATAGTTCTAATTATCAACTTTGGAAAAACAAGATGAAAGATCTCTTGTTTGTCACCAAGATGCACCTACCGGTGTTCAGCAATACTAAACCAAAAGAGAAATCAGATGCTGAATGGACCTTTGAGCACGAGCAGGTCTGCGGGTACATCCGACAATTTGTCGATGACAACGTGTATAATCACATCTATAACAAGACTCATGCTAATACACTTTGGGTGAAGTTGGACACACTATATGCCTCCAAAAGTGGCAACAACAAACTCTTCTACCAGAGCAAGCTAGTTCAGGTTGGGTACAAAGAAGGAACTCTGGTAGCAGATCACTTGAACGAGATTCAAGGAGTCATGCATCAGTTATCAAGTAATCTTGATGATGAGGTGATTGTCCTGATTGTGTTTTATTCATTACCAGAGTCTTGGGAGATTCTGAAGACATCACTCACAAATACAGCCCGATGAGGAGTCGTGAGTGTGGACTTCATCAAGAGCGGCATCTTGAATGAAGAGATAAGGCGGATATCCCAAGGTGCTTCAACATCACAGTCAGATGTCTTGGCTACTGAGTCAACGGGGAGAAGCAAGAACAAGGGAAGCACCTATCAGAAACCGAGGAGAGGCAAATCCTCGGGGAGATATGCCAATGTCAGGTGCCATCAATGTGGCGAAAAAGGACATATAAAGAAATATTACAGAGAGCTGAAACGCAAAGACAAGCATGAACTCAGTTATGAGCAAACAAACGCCATTGACGAGTTCAATGTTGTTCACGAGTAAGAGCAAGAGTCCGTAAATTTGGCGACTCAAGGAACTAGCTGGGTTATCGATAGTGGATCAACAATCCACGTCACATCTCGCAGGAAAGACTTAATATCCTACACACCTGGTGACTTTTGGGTAGTTAGGATGGGAAATGAAGGACTATCAAATATTGTTAAAAATGATATGTGAGCTTGACTACCATGGAAGGCTCGACACTGGTCTTGAAAGATGTCAGTCATGTACTTGACATGCGTCTAAGTCTAATTTCAATGGAAAGACTGGATGATGAAGGTTTCTGCACTACTTTCTATAAAGGAGTATGCAAGATTCTCAAAGGGTCTTTGTGGTGGCGAAGAGATTAAAGATGTCAAAGTTGTGCATGGTACAAGAAAAATCTTCTGAGAGCGTGAATTACAAAGCAGAAGAAAAGAACTCGAGAAAGCTGTGGCATCAATGTCTAGCCTACATCGGTGAGAAGAAGTGTTGAATGACCTGGTGGAGTTTCCACCTTATTATGACCCTATAGAGAATGTAGATGGCCGTGATCACGGCCAACCACCAGTGAAGGGTTCAAGTGGTAGCATTGCATGAGATCTGGAAGAGTAGTGATACACTCTATCAAATATTCCCCTTGTTCTGCTAACTGACGGGGGAGAACCATAAATCTTCAAGGAAGCTATTGCTGGTGAACACAGAGTAAATGAAAGCCATGCAGGATGAGATGAAGTCCCTTCATGATGAGCTGGTGAAGTTGCTGAAAGGCAAAGAAGCTTTGAAGAATATGTGGATGTTCAGGTTGAAGTGCGAGGAAAATCGTAGTCAACCAAGATTCAAAGCTAGAATCGTCATCAAAGGTTTCAGTCAGAAACAAGGGGTCTACTTTGACGAGTTTTTCTCACCTATGGCAAAGATGACATCCATCCGGATTGTGCTGAGATTAGCAACAGAGTTCGATCGAGTGATGGAACAAATGGATGTCAAAGACCACTCATTTCATGAGATTTGGAGGATAATATTTACATGGAGCAATTAGAGGATTTTTTGTGGAGAAGGTGAAAGAGGACCTTATGTGCAGTTTGTATGGTCCCAAACAAGCACCAAGA
Source organism: Haberlea rhodopensis (assembly GCA_907163345.1). NCBI lineage: Eukaryota > Viridiplantae > Streptophyta > Magnoliopsida > Lamiales > Gesneriaceae > Haberlea > Haberlea rhodopensis. The sequence continues at coordinate 799,153 of CAJQUN010000006.1, forward strand.
CAATAGTACAAGAAGTTTGTATCCGTAATAACTCAACAGAGTTCATGAAGACTACTGCAGACCATTGTGTGTTTGTCAGAAAAACCTCTGATAATGATTTGATGGTGCTTCTGCTCTATGTAGATGATATGCTGATTGTTGGCAAAGATAATTCTGAAATCAAAGGCCTAACGAAGTAACTAAGCAAGACCTTTGCCATGAAGGATTTGGGGCCAGCAAAAAGAATTATTGGAATGGAAATTCAGCATACATGTAGGCCAAGAAGACCTAGTTGTCATAGGAAAAGTATATTGAGAAGGTACTTCAGAGTTTCAACAGAGACCAGAGAAAAAGCGGTTGGATGTCATTTTGCCAACCACTTCAAGTTGAAATCACATCAAAGTCCTTCTATGGAGGATGAGGAAGAAGAGATGAGAAATGTTCCATATGCTTCAGCAGTTGGAAGTCTGATGAATGTCATGGTTAACGTACTCGATCGGACATCGCTCAAGCTGTTGAGTTGATATGCAGATTCCGTTAAAACCTGGAAAGGATCATTGGATGGATATTTAGATATCTACATGGCACCTCCAATTTGGGATTGCAATATGGAGGATCCAGACTTGAACTTACAGGTTACACGGATGTGGACATAGGTGGAGATGTTGACTCATGTGAATCAACATCAGGTTACCTGATTACCTTTGCAGGGTGAGATGTGTCACAATATAAATGTGTGACCTTGTCAACAACAGAAGTACATGTCATTACAACAACTGGCACATTTAAAATATTGTTGTGGATGAAAGGGTTCTTGTAGGAGTTAAGTTTTGTGCAAGCTCAATACAAGCTTTATGTGACAGTGAGAGTGCAATCAATCTTGAGAAGATTCTCGCAGATGAAAATGGAACTGATAGAAAAACAAGTGCAGGTTTGATCAAATTCACAAAATGAGCTCGAGGGGGAGAATTGCTAAGAATCAAAGCCATTATATTGAATTCAAAGACACAAAATTAACACATATTTTGTATTAGTCAAATTTGATGGTTTGATTATATAAGCAAGTATTAATTTTTGTTTCTTTCATATTCTCCACCTATAAAAACACATTCATTCTGCATTCCAAAACCATACCAAAAAATACAAATCCTCTTTTTCTTCGAATAAAAGTGTTGATATAAAAGTGAGATTGATTGTTAGAATTTCTTACGAAGATTTTATCTTTGAAAGGAATAAGATTAGTGGAGAGAAAGCGAGATTAAAATCAAAGTATTCTGAGTGAAATACTTTGTATTCTCAATTCTCTTGTCTTCTTTGTTATCAACAAAGAAATAATCTCCTTGAGCGTTTTTCAGTGGATGTAGCCCAAATAAATCTTAGTATTCATCTTGTTCAATTGTTGATTATGTGTTTGTGATATCCCCCGTGTTGTTACCTCAATTATATGCTGATTTCCCTGATATTCCAACATGATCAACATAGCTGAATTAATACATACAAAACGGAAGGAAGGAAACAGTAGAAAGAAAACTTATAAACCTCATAATTGAATTTCGGAAAATTGCGTGAAAACATCTGAAGAGCGTGACATTTCAGCTAAGGAAAGCAAATCTTATTATAGATTTGAAAGGAAATTGATGTTATAGGATGAATCGGTCTCTTCGGGTAAAATCTTATATAAGTGTCGAGCAAAAAATATCTCGAACAAAGAGTCCCGAACACAGGTTACCCGAGCATTGACAATACCTGCCCGCTTATTAGTCAAACTATAGCTGAAAACCCGTACATAACTGACAATCAACGGGGGCAGACGAACGTCCGTTAATGACGTGCGAATTTCTCGGACACGTCTTGAGCCTATAACACCACGATCAGAGGAGATCGTGTCTGGATTTGGCGAGCATTAACTTCCAGATTCAGCACTATAAATACAAGACTGTGGTGCCATTGCAATGGGTTAGACTTTTTGGGCAAGAAAAGAGAAAGATGTGAGCATAATATATTGTATATTCGGTCTTTTTGTTTTTGTGTTTTGTTTAAATTCATTATCCAAATATTGTGTCATAGTCCTATAACAAATCAACGTTCATAGTGAAAATTTATATTGGACACGGTCCCGCAGTTTTTTCCTTCATTTTGTAGGGTTTTACACGTAAAAAATTGTGGTGTCTTTCGTAAATATTTTATTACACTTATTTATACCAAACATAAAGAATTTGGGATCACAAAAAAAAATATTTTTCTGATATATATAATAAACAACGATCATATATAGATAAACATAACGGGAAAAAATCTGTTCCCTAAATATTAATTGTACGTGCATTTTGCTGTTCATGCTTGCATGGTATAATGCAGGAGTCAAATCCGTGGAATGCACCAACTCATATTTCAAATTAATAGTGTCTTTGGTAGACTCAAATTTCATATATATATATTGAAAAAAAATCATATATATATTTCACAATCTTTACTAATCTCAATACAGTGATATTCACTACTGTGTCATGTTGAAAAAAAATCATAAAAAATCTTTACTAATCTCAATACAGTGATATGCACTACTGTGTCATGATGTCTGGTGACCAAGGTATCATTACAGACACAACCCTACAAATAAATCTGTCCCCAAGGCAACAAGTACCAGCCATACACCTATCTATATATTATAATAAAGGGACCCAGCCCCCGTGATACTCATTCATAACATCATGGTACATTTTGCTCAATTTTAATTATAATAATATTATTAGTCGAATTCACCTGATTTCAGTCAACAGCAATTTAAATTAAATTGTTAAATTAATATAACAAAAGATAAAATTCAGAGAGAGAAGCTGATACTTGATGGAGATGAATATTGTTTCTTGGCAAGTAAGATCGAACAGACATGGTTCCAAATAGCCAGTTAATAATTATATATTAAGCCGAGGGCGTTGGGAGGGGGTCATTGGGTCTGGGATGGAAACGGAGAAGATAATTGTTTGCGTGGGAGGAAGAGGCTTTATTTTTTAACACCAAACTTGGAGGACTAATGGATTTGGAGACATGAGGAAGATGGATTCTTTTCAACAAAGTCAGCTTACAAGACCATTCAGAAAGCTGAAATTCGCATTGTTAGTAAGAGGCAGGAACTTCACACAGTTTGGGGGAAAAAACCCCTAGCAAAGTGACAGCATTTGCATGGAAGTTGATTCAAGATCGGATCTCATCAAAGCTTAACCTTCACAGAAGAGGAATTCTGACTAGTGACTCTCTCCTTCGCATATGAAAGGACAGATCATTTATTCTTCACATGTCGATTTTCACATTTAGTGTGGCATGCTGTTATGGATGGTTTGGACTCTATGTAGGGTATAATGAACTAATGGATGTGGATGATGTCATTGATGACAGTGCTCTTAAGGGCAGCAACAATAAACCCATATTGAATCGGTGATTGAATTCGAGATTGAATTCGAGAACCGAGTGTGTTCATAGGATTGAATTTGTAAAATTATGTTAGGATATGCGGCGTACGGATTGACTAATTTTGTTTGGAACTATGAAATGTGGCATCCCTGTGCTCATATTTAATAAAGATTTTCTCTTATCAAAAAATATATATTAAGCCGAGGATAGATCACTGTGGCGTACCTGAGGAATGGTGCATGGAGATCTCTAAACTAATGGTACGTTTACCATAATCGTGTAGGAAACCCTAATCAACATCAAGCAGAAGAACGAGTACAGTTCATTGAAACGGGTAAAGCAGAATAATATCAAACAAATTAAACGCTGAAAACATGAAACGATCAAGCACAAAGTAGAGAGATAACCCACAAACAGAAACTTACAGGTATACACAAACCTGCGGCAGTTCAAATCTTACAATATATGACTTAAAATAGTCACTTCTCTTCTTGTTAAACGAACCCTAGCACCATTAAAGCAGATTCACACCCTATAAATTACTTTGACACCAAGATCTGTAATTAATCACCACTCAGCAGTGAAAAGAAAAGTCACAATCTTGATCTGGAATATATCGGACCGTGATGCTTGATTCCCCTGTCAGAAAAAACAAGAAAAAGGAAGTTCAGCGTTAAGGAATAGGAGATTTCATGGAAATTGGAGATTAGAACAAATTTAACAATAAAACCCTTTTCATTCTCTGAACAAAACCTCCAAGTCCTGAGCTTTTTCATCTATCTATTGCTTGTAGTTGTCGTGGGTGACCCTTCTTCTTCTTCCATCATTAGGGTTTGACGAATCAGAGAGTTTTCTGAACCATTTTGCGATTTTTCTGGTTACGTAATGATGATTGTATCGATGCCGGAGCTGCGAATTTGTGGGTGTCATGATGTAGTGGGTTGGGTGGTGGTGGTAGGAACATGGTAATGATGATTGCTTTTGGGTTCTGAAGCGTTGAAATAGGGAGAAAAGTATTGCAAGGGATCGAGATTCGAGGGGGAGATTTAGTGATGTATTACATTACATTTTTTTCGTGCATATTTTTCCCAACTTTTACAATGGGAACTAAGGGGGTGTATTGATTAAAGACTTTTATTGACTTTTAATGACTTTTATGGAGTTTAAAAGTCTAGAGGTATTCAATCCAGACTTTTATATACTCTACAAAAGTCTAATGGTATTTAAGACAGACTTTCGTAGAGTTTTAAAAAGTCAGGTGGTATTCAAACTTGAATTTTTAAAACTCCATAAAAGTCTATAGATATCCAAAATCTCATTGACTTTTAATGACTTCTGTTAAAATCTTTAAGTACAAACTTTGATGCCCCATGTACATCCCAAAAAAGTAAAAAATTCTCCACCACTCCTATTAAAGATTTGGAATGACTTTTAATTCTTAATTACCATCATCTCTCTTTACTCTTTGCTATTTTCATTTCCGACACGACCATATCCCCATTGGCTTTTCCTCCCCTGTTTTCTACATGTACCCTTTCTTTAATTCCTAATGCACGGCTCTTTCTTCAATTATTGTTTTTTTCACATCTTATTTTTTATCCAATATAATACTAATATTTACACAAGTATTTTGATAAAATAGCAAGTTAATGTGCTCAATTTTATATTACATGATAGATTTTTAAAATGATTGTACGTGTCTATATCTATAGACAATTATAATAAATATTTTTCTAAAACAAAAGATATTTATAACTATATAAATTATCATGTTTAATGTAAAAAAATATGTTTTTAAAATTTTTATAGTAGTCAACTATCATCAAAAATATTTAAGTTTATAAAATGTTATTTAATGGAAAACTTTTGTTTTATTACACAAAATTATAGATTACAATTATTTAGCAACATTAACTGAATCTTCAAAGTCGTCATTTTGAAGATGCAAAAAAGTTGTTCAATATTTGCCATGCAAAAGAATTGAATAGGTATTTTTCACATTTTTGACTGTTAAATAAGTAAAATGTGTTTACATTAATAAAAAAAATTTATATGTTGAAGAAGTTATTTATGTTCAATTGTTAGTTCAAAGAAATCAATTATAAGTTATAAAATCTATAGAGTCTATAAAATTCTTTTGATAATTCCGTGTAATTCTATAAAAAATATTAGAAATCTATCAATTTTATAAAAGTCCATCATTTAAAAAAGTCATTAAAAGTCGATAAAGTCCATAGAAATCTATTGAAAAAGTCTACGAGACTCTATACAAATCTTTTTATAACTCCATGAAATTCTATAAAAGTCAATAGAAATCTATCAACTCCATAAAAGTCAATCATTTAAAAAAGTCATTAAAAGTCAATAAAAGTCTAGATTGAATACACCCCCCTAAGTTATCTCTGGCTCTCATTATGCTTTTGTCTTGACTACTCTATATGATATTATTTTATTTTATGGGGTATATTCATGATATATTAGAGATATTTTTTAACCTTTATATATCATGAATGTACCCCATAAAATAGTACCACGTGAGATAACCAAGACCATCTTTCACTCTCTATCTATTATGTTTTTTGATGAGGATAGTGATCATAAATCACATAATGCTTCTATCTCCTTCCTACATTGATACTTTGGTCTCGAACTGATGTATTGAGTCACGTAATAAATTTTACTAAGTCGTGAACTTAAATATTAGACCTTCTTAATTCTCCAGAAATAATATAAGTCATTTTTAAAAAAATCATAATATTACAAAACATGTTAAACCACGGAAATACTATTTTATTTCATTTTTCGAATTCATTATCTTATGACCAAATATTAATAAACCCTTTTCATTTTTCATTCTATAAATTATATATTCTCGGAGACAATATTTATCCCATTAAGAGAGTCGTTGCATTGTAAATAATATAAAAATGATGTACGTTTGTCAAATATAATGTGTATTATGTATGTTTAACTTTATTTCACCAGTGTGTGAGCGTGCATATATATATATATATATATATATATATATATATATATATATATATATATATATACACACGCACACGTGCACCTATATCATGTGACTTAGGAGTGACCTTGGAGCTGGAAATATTTCTTTATATATGTTTTATTAAATCTAGATGGTAAATTATAGAAAATAATTATTTTTAATAGTAGATCCAATTTTTTTAAAAAAGTTGTCTCAAAAAAATTAACAAAGGTAATCACATATGAATATTTTAATCAAATTTTTTTAGTCCGATAAAAATTATATTTTAATAAAAATCATTCCAAGTTTTGTTAAGGATTTATGGACCACTTTTGTTGAAATTTTTTTTATATTAAAGTATATTTGATAAAAGCATTTATGTGGAATTATTTTTGTTAAAAATAAATTTTTTGGTACTGTACTTACTTAGTTTCAAAAGTTTGAAAGTATTATTGTAAAGTTTGTTTGGCTTATTTATGTTGGAATTGGTTTTTAAATACTTTCGGCAAGTTTGACCAAAAAATTAACCAGCTTTTGTAAGTCTGACTGTGAATTCTTTAAATAATTATAATCAGTGTCATATATGTTAGTATTTTAAGTTATTTAAACTAATATTCGGGATTACGAGAAATTAATTTCTAATGAGTATACCTAAACAAGTAACAATTCGAAATACTCATCGTTAGTCTAGTAGAATTGGATACTGACATGGTGTCGAAATCGGTAGCATCTCGATGTGGAGGACTCTTGGAGATGGAAATTAGACACCACTGGCTCAGACACGACAAAATCATCTTACAAATCTCTAAAGAATAGGAGGGTGGATGAATTATCTTCTGAGGACAAAGCTTTAAGGCTAGTTTGGAATCCGATGATACCAAAGAAAGTCTCCGATTTTGCTTGGAAACTCCTTCAAAACAGAGTTCCAACGAAGTTTAATCTATTGAGAAGAGGTATTACCATGGTACGTGATTCTTTGCTATGTGTCTTATGTGGGGAGGCTGGGGAAGATAGTAAACATTTGTTCTTTGCTTGTAATTTTGCTGTTGGAGTTTGGAAAGAGTGTTATAGATGGTTTAACTTTGAATCGGTGATGCATGTTGAGCCTATCACAAACTTTTGGATGCATTTGGGCTTTTTGAATGACAATTTGGGAAAGGGAGAATGGTTAACCATGTGGGAATGTGTTATATGGAGTATTTGGTTAGCTCGTAACAAGTTATTGTTCAGAAATGAGGTCGTATCTATATCAACAACAGTTGAACTGGTGAAAATAAGATCTTGGCATTGGATTTCGGCGAAAAAATTAGGAATTCATCCGTATTTCGTATTTGATTGGTTTAGTCATCCGGCTTGTTGTTTGAGATTGAATTATGACTTGTAAGCTTTGCTCTATATTGGTGTCTTATTTATTCTGGTGTCCAAGTTTTGGGGTGTTTAAAAATCAGAGTGGGGAGTCAGCTCTATTCATAGCAATGCTTTAGAGGTGTGTTCAATAGATGGCATGGGTGGCAGGGTTTCAGTCATATCTGGCCACACGTAATCAGATAGATTCAAGGCTGGAAAGTATACTATCTTCATGTGAAAAATTGAGGTACAACAGTGGAGCTCTTTGGTCAGGCACAAGTGAATACAGATTCAATTATTTCTAAGGAAGCTTTAGATTTTGAAGTACTTGTAGTGGCGAATCAAGAAGGGCCATAGACGCTCGGTCGACTTGTTGATTCTGATCATAAGACCATCCATTTCCGTTGGTGGAACATCAATGACTTAGCCGTAAGCGGCAGCAGAGGCAGCGTTTTCATGCCATCAGTTTCGGGTTCAAAGTCAGAGTATATTTACTCCGTGGTGGTCTTCGTTTCTGTTCTTCTCCAACAATTGAATGGTGCAACCAGTGGACTTTTGCTTCTGGAGGTGGATTGGTTTTCAATCGAAGGAATGAGATATTTGAGAGGGATATTCGTTTTGTTTGGCTAGTATGAAGGGTTGCGGATTATTGTTTTTGTTGTTGGTGATTGGAACTGCGGCTTTTGGTTTCACCAGTAAAGGGAGCAGTACCTTCTCAAATCCTGGCGTGACTTGGGTAAGCAATGAGAATGCCACGGCATCACCTTCCAAGAATAGAAAACTTAAGTTCATGTTTTCATGGAGATGCTCGGACGACTTGTTGATCCTGATCACAAGAACCATCCACTTCCGTTGGTGGAACAACAATGAATTAGCCGTAAGCGGCAGCAGAGGTAGCGTTTTCACGACATCAGTTTCAGGTTCAAAGACAGAGTATTTTTAGTCCATGGTGGTCTTCGTTTCTGTTCTTCTCCAACAATTGAATGGTGCAACCAGTGGTCTTTTGGTTCTGGAGGTGGATTGGTGGAGTTCTGATCGGTTTTGTCTATTGGTAGGAGGATGTTCTTTATTGGGTTCGGGATTTTTGGTCAGTTATGGTCTGTTGTTGCTATTGTTTACTTTCGCTAGTGTGATTTTGGCTTTCTTTTCTTTCTTTTTATTTTAGTTTTATAATCCTTGACTTTTGGGTTTGAGTACACCTAGTACTCTTTTAATTAATTTTGTCCTAAGAAAAAAAAAAGATCCTAGTATGAGATTATTATATTTATTTAATACCGTATTAGTGTCGCACATAGTTTTTCCCTATAGTCAACACACTTGACCTATAACATTTTACACAGGCATCCGCCACTCATTTCACATTTTCACATATCAACCAAGCTGCTAATTTAGTTATAAGGTTTCTCAGGCATGACTATGGAGATGGACAAGGGTTCGATGGCCTGGGTGGAACCCTAGCCCGTGCTTTCAAGCCAAAAGATAGGAGATTCCATTACGAACGTTGGGCAGATGGGCCGGGCCCGGGACGGTGGCAGATAAAGGTTATGATACTATGGCCCAAAAAGATTCATCAACCCAAGCCCATACATTTGACAATAACACATCAGTCCATGCAAATGATAAATCAAAGCAGCTCAACACATCGGTGGGAAATTAGCAGACCATTTCGAAATGGATGACACGTGCATTTGTTTGTTTTGTTATTTTAGTTATCTAGTATTTATAACCCCTTGGGGGCTCAATGCGTTATTCAACTAATTTGCTTTAAGCTTCTTTTTCCCTCTTGACATGAGGTCGATATATAAAATGTGAATTATAAATTCATGAAATAAAATTTATTATTGTCATAAATATGTTTCATAAATGCATATATTAATGAAAGTATTTTAAAACGTAATATTTGTTATGAAACGTATATTGGATATCCATTTACCTTCCGCAGGGGCGACTGGATAATAAAGCAGGTAAGTCACTTGCTTTAGGCCCAATTCTAAAATAAGGCCCACTAATTTTATAATTATATATATATATATATATAAATTAAAAAAGCCCTAATATAATCTCACTTTCCCACTTTATGTTCCCCTCTGATTCCCTTTCGTCGGCCCTTCTATACTCTTGCGGTTTGACGGCTTGCTTTGGGCTCTTCTCTAACTCAAAAGGTAATTTACGGTTTTCTTTGAATTTGTTTTGGTGTATTTATGGTTTACGCAGGAACTTTTTTTGTGATTGCGATTGCGATTGCTTACCGAGTTCCAAATCCAATGCATTTTTTCTCTTTTTTTTTTTGTTTCCGTATATGCTATCCGCTATCGTTGGTTTTTAAGAATTATTTGACCTATTATTCACAATTTTTATTCTCCAAACTATAACTCATTCTTTAATTTCATTGATTCACCATTTATATGATACCACTATCCACTGTTTTAAAATAGGAGTAAACATATAAATCGTATTTTTCTGTTTTATTTCGGGAAATAAAATATGTCTCATTTTTTTGAAAAATAAAATTATTGTTTTAATACCATCAAAATTATATAAACCTATTAACAAATTTAAATAGCTAAATTTGAGTTAGGATGTAATAATATAGTATTTCCTGAATTATATAGGACCACACATGATACTATAACAGTAGTTATTTTGATTTCTCAGCTTTGGACGTGGGATTTGAATAATTTCACATGAATTGGAGCTGATTTCTTTCCATAGAAGAATTTACGAATACAAAATTCAGGTTCTATTGTTCTATAACTTGATTTTTTATATTAATAGCATTTTGTTTATCTTTTAATATTTTTGTGTAGTTGTTAAAATGATAGGTAAAAAGTATGCATCTGGATATGAAAAGCTCAAGAAAAAAAAGGAAAATAGAAAACTTAGTACAATCTCAAAAAGGAGCCATGAATAAATTTATCATTAGTAAAAATGGACAAAGATCAGGTCAAGGGGTAGTTGATGAAGAACCACGTAATATTAGAGTTGAAAACTTAGAACATGAAAATATTGTAACACAAGGGTATGATAATGGTTCTAATATGAAAGGTAACAAACAGGGTGTGCAGAAAAGGCTTTTAGAGTTAAATCCTATATACTCCTTGTAGTTGTCATAGTTTAAATTTAGTAATTTGTGATATGGCCAATTCGTGCTCTAAAGCAATATCATTTTTTGGCATAGTACAACGCGTATATTCTTTATTTGCTTCTTCGACAAAAAGATGGAAAATTTTATTAGATTATGTCACTTTGACTCCTAAACCTTTGTCTCAAACACGTTGGGAAAGTCGTATTGAAAGTATTAAAGTTCTAAAATTTCAAGCTCCAAAAATTAGGGATGCCTTATTAGAATTAGCAAAAGTCAGTGAAGATCCTAAAACACGAAGTGAGGCTAAATGCTTAGCTACATATGAGATTGAAAATTTTGAATTTTTATCAGGGATGAATATTTGGTATGACATATTGTTTGCAGTTAATTCAGTTAGTAAGAGTTTGCAGCTTGAAAATATGCGTATAGATCTTGCTATGGAGAAATTAAAGGGACTTATTTCTTACTTAAAAAATTATAGAGTAAGTGGTTTTAATTCTGCTTTAGATTCATCTAAACAAATGGCAATGGAAATGGAAATAGAACCTACATTTCGTCAGAAGCGTACTATTCGTCGAAAAAAGCAATTTGATGAAAATGATGAAAATGTTGAAGAGTTAAAATCCGCGGAGGAATCATTCAAAATTGATTATTTTTATTACATAGTAGATCAGGCAATCTCTTCAATGCACGCGAGATTTGAATTATTTCCAAAATATGATGATATATTTGGTTTTTTATTTTGTCTTGACAGATTAAATTCTTATATTGATTGTGATTTGGAAAAAAATGTGTTGATCTTGAAAATTTTCTTAAGCATGACATGTATATTGATGGTTTGGATTTATTTTCGGAGTTAAAAGTCTTAAAAGGATTTGTGAATGTAGAACATAAAAATCCAATTGAAATACTTAATTTAGTAAAAGAACTTGATTGTTTTCCCAATTGTTTTATAGCATATAAGATATTACTTACTATACCAGTTACAGGTGCATCTGCAGAAAGAAGCTTTTCAAAACTAAAAATTATAAAAAATTATTTACGACCAACTATGTCTCAAGATCGCTTAAATGGACTAGCAATTCTAGCAATTGAAAATGACTTATTGGGCAAACTTGAATACAAAAGTTTAATAAGTACTTTTGCATCCAAAAAAGCAAGAAATAAGTTCTTAGTTTAATATTCACCAAAAGTTTTAGTTTTGATTAAATGCCTTTGCTTCACCGTCTATTTTGTCTTGCAGGGCATCATCACATACCTGAGATTTGGGGTCTTTGTCTTTGCGAGGAACAAAACATCAGCATTGTAAGGGCTTCTGTTTAAGATTTATTTATTTATCGTGTATTTTGACTAGTGTGAATTTTTTTTTTTAGTTAAAATTTTTGGATGACATTGTGAAATTAGTGCAATTTTCATTTGATACTGTCTTTCAAACTCTTGTAAATGTATTTGTTGAGTGGATCAATAGTGGCTCATGAGATGATGCATACGTAGTGAGGCCTCATTTTTCTAACTTGCCTTAGGCCTTCGGAAAGTTTGAGCCGCCCCTGACCTTCCGCCTCATGTAACTCATAATCTTAAGCCTATAAATAGTGGCTCAAAGTGAAATGAAATATATATGAAAAGCTCTCTAAATTTCTCTCTCTAAATTGTTCTAATTATAATACAATACTATTATTTTATAACACGTTATCAGCACGAATCTCTAGCTAACTTTGTGTAAGTGGTAAGTTTTATTTGTTTTCTTGATTTTAATTACATTATGATTAATCTTGTAAAACTCGAGTTTGTTGCTCTTGATATCACTGGAAAAAATTATCTATTATGGGTACTAGATGCTGAAATTCATCTCGAGGCAAATGATCTTGGAGAAACCATCAAAGAAGAAAGTATAGCCACAAATCAAGAAAAGACTAAATTAATGATCTTCCTCCGTCACCACCTTAATGAAGGGTTAAAAGCAGAATATTTGACGGTAAAGGATCCATTTGCCTTGTGGACTAGTTTGAAGGAAAGATATGAACACAAAAAAACGGTTATTCTTCCAAAAGCTCGTTATGAGTGGACGCACTTACGCTTGCAAGATTTTAAAACTGTAAGTGAGTATAATTCAGCAATTTTCCGAATCAGTTCAAAGTTGAAATTATGTGGGTAAAATGTAATTGATGGGGATTTATTGGAGAAAACATTCTCCACTTTTCATGCATCGAATGTGCTCCTGCAGTAGTAATATCGTGAAAAGGGTTTCAAAAAATATTCTGAATTGATTTCTTGTCTTCTTGTTGCTGAACAAAATAATGAGCTTTTGTTGAAAAACCACGATGCTCCATTTCCTGAAGCAAATACGACAGTTATGGGATATAATAATGAACAAAATCGAGACCGAGGTCGTGGTCATGGTCTAAATTGTTACAATAATAATCGTGGTGGCCGTATCAAAAGTATTAAGCACCACCAGAAGTGGGAATGTAATAATAACCGTTACAATAATAATCGTGGTGGTCATATCAAAAACATTACACACCACCAGAAGTGGGAGCATAATGATGAGAAAGATGTAAACCAAAATAAAAGGGAGGAGAATAAGTGCTATCGTTGTGGCATGAAAGGCCACTGGACTCGTACTTGTCTTACGCCAAAGCATCTTGCTGATCTCTATCAAGAATCATTGAAGAAAAAAGAGAAAATGATAGAGACAAATTTCAATAGCAAAGATGTTAATCTTGACCATAATTTTGTTGACATGGCTTTAATGATTTTACTTCTTTTGATGTTGCTGATTTATTTGTCAATCACCCTGAAGGTGTTACTAGTCATGAAAATGCCTAAGAATTTTCATTTTATGTTTGCAAATAAATATTTCATTTTATGTTTGTAAATAAATATTTATAATAAATGTTTATTGTCAATATTTCTTTTATTATACAAATATTTTATTTATCATAAACAGAAGAAGAATAAGAAATCTCATTTTGAAATTATTTTTTTTTTTGAAGAAAATGGGCGTTCCAATGATCATTGACAAATAATTATGTTTGGTAGACAGTGCAACAACACACTCTATACTTAAGGATAAGAAGTATTTTTCATATCTAATAATGAAAGAAGTTCATGTTAGTACCATATATTGTAATGCAAAATTAATTGAAAGCTCCGGAAGAGCAACTATAATTTTGCCTAGAGGAACAAAATTTTGCATTGATAATGCTTTATTTTGCTCAAAGTCTCAAAGAAACTTACTGAGCTTTAAAGATATTCGTAAAAATGGATATCATATTGAGACTAAAAGTGAAGATAATAATGAATACTTGTATATTACAAGTATTAACTTTGGAAAGAAAGTTGTTTTGGAAAAATTACCTTCTTATTATTCTATATTATACTACACATATATAACTACAATTGAAATATATGCAACGGTAAACCAGAAGTTTACTAATCATAATGATTTCATCATTTGGCATGATCGGTTGGGTCATCCCGGTTCTATAATGATGAGAATAATTTTAGAGAATTCACATGGTCATTCTTTGAAGAGCCAAAAGATTCTTCAATCCAATGAATTCTCATGTGCAGCTTGTTCTCAAGGCAAGTTAATCATAAGGCCATCACCAATGAAAATTAAAATGAATCTCCTACATTTTTAGAAAGCATACACGGAGATATGTGTGGGCCTATTCATCCACGATGTGGACCATTTCGATATTTTATGATTTTAATTGATGCATCAACGAGATGGTCACATGTATGCCTATTGTAAACTCGCAACTTGGCATTTGCAAAATTACTTGCGGAGTTAATTCGGTTACGAGCACATTTTCCAGATTATACTATCAAGAAAATTGGTCTTGATAATGCTGGTGAATTTACATCACAATCTTTTAATGATTATTGTATGTCTGTTGGAATAATTGTTGAACATCATGTCGCTTATGGATTGCACGACCATTGCTCATGAGAGCTAAACTCCCAATATCTGCTTGGGGACATGCTATTTTGCATGCAGCTGCATTAATTTGCATAAGGCCAACGAATTATCATGAATATTCTCCCCAACAATTGGTTTTTGGTCATGAACCAAACATTTCCCATCTTAGAATTTTTAGATGTACAGTTTATGTTCCAATTGCTCCACCACAACACACAAAGATGGGACCTCAAAGGAGATTGGGCATATATGTTGGTATGTATCACCTTCTATAATAAAATATCTTGAGCCAAAAACTGGAGATTTATTTACGGCTCGTTTTGCTGATTATCATTTTGATGAATCATTTTTCCTAACATTAGGGGGAGAAAATAAACAATCGGTTGATAAAATTATGTGGAATGAATTGTCATTATCTCATTTTGATCCTCGCACAAGACAATGTGAACTTGAAGTTCAAAAGATAATTCATTTGCAACAGTTAGCGAATCAATTGCCAGATGTTTTTTTGACCTAAAGCGTGTGACCAAGTCACATGTACCGGTTGTTAATGCTCCGATTCAAATTAATGTCCCCGAAGGACCTTCTACCATTATTAGTAAATTAAAGGCGCCTATGAAACATGGTAGACTAGTCGGTTCTAAGGATAAAAATCCTCGAAAACGAAAAGAATTTAATAATGAAGATAGTAAAATCGAGAAAATTGAAACTCCAGAAGAATTCTCAAAATCAAAAACTCTTGAAGAGTTTCCAGATATGACAAATAATAAACTTCCAGAAGAAGTTCAGGTACCTGAAGATTTTAATAATTGAGATCTCAATAAATTATGTCATGACTGGGAAAAGATGGAACCGATATACAACTAATGTTGATGATAAATTTGCATATACTACAACAATTACTGTTACGAATGAGAACGAGGATCATGAACCAAAATCTATGGATTGAAGCAGACTTAGAAATGATTGGCAAAGATGGAAAGATGCAATTCAAACAGTGTTGGATTCGATGACACAACGTAAAGTTTTCGGACCAATAATACGCACACCTGAAGATGTGCAACCAGTTGGTTATAAATGGGTCTTTGTGCGAAAACGAAATGAGAAAAATGAAATTGTACGGTATAAGGCAAGACTCGTTGCACAAGGTTTTTCCCAAAGACCTGGTATTGATTATGAGAAGACATATTCTCCTGTGGTGGATGCAACAATTTTCGTTATTTGCTTAATCTGGCAGCAAATGAACAACTTGAAATGCGTCTTATGGATGTTATTACTGTCTATTTGTATGGCTCACTTGATAATGACATTTATATGAAAATCCCTGAAGGTTTAAAATTACCTAATGGACATGACCACGGTTCTAGAGAACTTTACTCGATCAAATTGTATAAATCGCTATATGGCCTGAAACAAGCTGGACTCATGTGGTATAATCGCCTTTGTGAATACTTGATGAAATAAGGCTATATGAATGATGCTATTTGTCCATGCATTTTTATTAAGAGGTCTGGAACTGAGTTTGCAATCATTGCAATATATGTTGATGATTTAAATATTATTGGTACTCCTTAGGAGCTCAAGAAAGCTACGGATTATTTGAAGCAAGAATTTGAAATGAAGGATCTTGGAAAAACAAAATTTTGCCTAGGCTTGCAAATTGAGCACTTAGAAAATTGCATCTTGTTACATCAGTCTGCTTATACAACAAAAATTCTTAAACGATTGTATATGGATAAAGCACATCCATTAATCACACATATGGTTGTAAGATCACTTGATGTGCACAAAGATCATTTTCGACCTCATGAAAATAATGAAGAACTACTAGGCCCAGAAGTACCATATATTAGTGCTATTGGAGCATTAATGTATCTTGCTAGTCATACGCTCCCTGATATATCATTTGATGTGAATCTGCTAGCAAGATATAGTTTGTTGGAATCGAAGAGGGGGGGGGGGGTGAATGAGATTCCTTGGCTACTTTAGCTTTTTAAAATGAGTTTGAAAAATAAAATAGTTTTGCGCTTTGCGGAAGCCTTTAGTCAATCGATAAATAAACAATAAAATAAATAAATGCGTAAATGAAATAATGCGGTAACAAAAGGATTTGTTATAGAAGTTCGGCGATGAATCGCCTACGTCTCCTCTTCCCGGTTAGATAACCTCCAACCGAGGTTCCACTAGAATAATTGATCTTGGCCTTGAGGGCTCCAAGTAAGCCACAACACAACTCTTCCCGAGTTACAACGCTCTTCCCGAGCACACTACTCTTCCCGAGTACACAAGCTCTTCCCGAGCAACCAACACTCTTCACGAGTCTTCTTGGCCTTAAGGGCTCCAAGGATAGCCACACAATTGCACCACCTTCACTTGATGGCGACTTTACAATTTTCCAACTTGCTTTGGTGTTGGAGGACCTTTACAAGATATCAAACCAAAAGCACCTTCACGATGTACTCACACGAAGAAACACAAGACTCAACAAAATAAGAAAATCACAAGCTCCAATACAACAACAATGTATGGAGATTATGATATAATTTGAACCAACAATTGATCAACACTTTGTATGAGTTGTAGACTTGTTCCTTAGCTTCAAAATGCTCCAAAGCATCAATATTTATAGTGTAGAAGGCCTACAAGGCTCCTACTAGCCGTTGCACTTCAAAAGGCTGAAATCACTCCTGGATCGCCTCGGACATCGCCTCAGGCGATCTCCATCGCCGCGCCCCAACGGACACCATAAATCAACGCATCGCCTCAGGCGATCGCTGGATCGCCTCAGGCGATCCAAGTCAAATCCCAATGCCGTAGCTTCAGCACCCTGAAATCATGCATCGCCTCAAACGATCTCCACATCGCCTCAGGCGTTCCAGCCCATCGCCTCGGGCGTTCGTGCCATCGCCTTGGGCGAACTCCCTGCGCGCATGCCCGCGCCAAGCCTCGGCGTCGCTTCAGTCGATGTGCGGGGCGAAGTGTCTTGTGGCTGTCATCGCCTCAGGCGTTGATCACCATCGCCTGGGGCGATCTGTCTCGCATGCTCGCCTAGCCATCGCCTCTGTCGATGTGCGTGGCGAAGTCCCTCCTGGCACCCATCGCCTGGGGCGATGATCACCATCGCCTGGGGCGATCCTGGCCAGTTTATGCACACTTGAAATTCTTCATTCCAATCCACTTTTCATCACTTAATCTGCACACTAAGTAGATGTATTAGTACAACAAACACAAGTTTTGTTGATCATCAAAACTCAAAGATTGACCGGGGATAATTTAGCACATTAAACGCAACCATGCGTTTAAGGCTCAACAATCTCCCCCTTTTTGATGATCACAAAACTTGATAAACTTGAATAAGTAATATGCATGAAGTGTGAGTAAAAATAACTCCCCCTTAACAATTGCATAACATATACAAGTTATCAAGTAAATCAATAGACAAATAACTCTCCCCCTCAAACCATGCATACATAAGCTCTCCCCCTTAAACTATGCATATATTAAGGTTCAAGTTTATCACAAAATTCTCCCCCCTTTTTGTGATAATCAAAAAAGCATAAAAATCACATAATCATGGCATAATTATAACAACTTTCACATGTCCATCATCAAGCATATAATAGGCATAGCAATCCTAAGATTAAATTATAGAGATGAATTATAACCATGTGTTTAAGGCACACAACAATTAATTCTAAAAGTTGCAAAGTGTGCATATGTTCATGCATTCAAGCCCAAAACAAAATAATAGGAATATCAATGCATTAGAACAAATCATATACTTGCACATTTTCAAATAGCCTATTCAAATTTGAATGCAAAGCATATCATGCACTTACTATAAAAAGATAGCATACTTCGTGCACTTAACAATTGTGCTAAGGGGTTATGCATTTTACTCAAATTAATATTGAGCTTCAATATTTATTGATCACAATTGATTTGTGTCAATGAATTTTGAAATTGCTCTTTTAACAATTGAAAAATAAATTTTACCCTTTATGACAAGAGTTAGTTCTTGTCATTGGTCCAATGCCTCTTGTTTCTTCTATAGTTGTAAATAAGATGAACTCTTCCTTTGAGTTGCTTGGCCCTTCATCCTCCTTCCCATTGTTGACCCTACAAGACAAATTTACAATAGGAGGTTCTTTGGTACCCATTTGATTTTTGGGTCCTTGATGGTTAGCTACCTTAGGCACTTTTGGGATCCATTTCCACCTCTTATTAGGTTGGTATTGGATTCTAGCATATCTACATTTGTTCTTGGTGTGACCCTTTTTACAACAATAGTGACAAGTAGTAGAGTCATGCTTTGCTTTGGCCAACAAGCTAGAAAAGGATTTTGATTTGTTTGAATAGCCTAGCCCGGCTTTGTCAAAGCTACAACGTTGTAAGCCAAGCAATTCATTCATCTTTAAACTACTATCACTAAACTTGGCAAGAGAAGTCTTTAAATCAAGCACTTGATTTTTCAAAATAGTATTTTCTTCTTCTTTCTTAGCCAAGTCTAGCTTAAGTACTTTGTTGCTCTTTTTGGTTTTACCAAGGCAATCAATGATATCATTATAAGCATCTAATAAATCATCATAAGAAGGTACCTCATCATCCTCTTCTTCATCTCCAAGAGCCATTAGACATAGATTTTTGGCTTCTTCTTCATCGGAGTCGCTATCACTCCATGTTGCTATGAACGCCTTCTTCTTGCCTTTGTCCTCATTCTTCTTCCTAGGACACTTGTTAGCATAATGGCCTAATTCTTGACAATTATAACAAGTTACCCTCATTTTTGGAATCTTGTTTGGTAGCATTTGATGTCTTTGAGTTGCTATGCTTGGTGAAGAGCTTCTTGAACTTCTTTGTGAATAGCCTCATCTCTTCATCATCATCATCTTCTTCATCATCGGATTGGTCTTTCCTTCCAACCAAGGCGATCCCATTTCTTTTGGATCTATCCTCCTCCTTCACTCCTCTTCTTGTTGCAACTTCTAGCTCATGAGTCACCAAGGTGCCATGGAGCTCATCAAGATCATAGGAAGCACTCTCCCCTTTGTTGGACTCTATGATGGCCGTCCTCTTGGCATCCCATTCCTTTGGCAAGGCCCTTAGAGCTCTCCTCCATATTTGTTTTGGAGGGTACTTCTCTCCAAGTTGAGCAAGCTCATTTATAATTTGAGTGAGCCTCCTAAACATTGAATCCACATCTTCTCCGGAATCCATCTCAAAGGTTTCATATTTGAGTTGTAGGAGATCTATCTTGGTCTCCTTCAATTGATTAGTGCCCTCATGACAAATTTGTAATTTGTCCCAAATTTCCTTTGCCGTTGAGCACATCGAGATCCGGTTGTACTCCTTCATATCTAAAGCACAATGTAAAATATTAATCGCTTTAGCATTTTGAGAAATTAATATAATATCCGCTCTAGTGAAATCGTCCATTTCTTTGGGAACATTAATTCCCCCAACTTCCTTTAAAGGAATATGTGGACCTTTCACAATGATTTTCCATAGGTCATAATCTACGGATTGGATGTATAGAGATATTCTATTTTTCCAATAACCGTAGTTATCACCCGTGAAAAGCGGAGGTCTATTTGTCGATTGACCTTGAGCAAACTCATTTGCTAGATTAGCCATATAAAAGATTTGATTTAAAAACAAAAATCAAATGGCTCTGATACCACTTGTTGGAATCGAAGAGGGGGGGGGGGGTGAATGAGATTCCTTGGCTACTTTAGCTTTTTAAAATGAGTTTGAAAAATAAAATAGTTTTGCGCTTTGCGGAAGCCTTTAGTCAATCGATAAATAAACAATAAAATAAATAAATGCGTAAATGAAATAATGCGGTAAATAACAAAAAGATTTGTTATAGAAGTTCGGCGATGAATCGCCTACGTCTCCTCTTCCCGGTTAGATAACCTCCAACCGAGGTTCCACTAGAATAATTGATCTTGGCCTTGAGGGCTCCAAGTAAGCCACAACACAACTCTTCCCGAGTTACAACGCTCTTCCCGAGCACACTACTCTTCCCGAGTACACAAGCTCTTCCCGAGCAACCAACACTCTTCACGAGTCTTCTTGGCCTTAAGGGCTCCAAGGATAGCCACACAATTGCACCACCTTCACTTGATGGCGACTTTACAATTTTCCAACTTGCTTTGGTGTTGGAGGACCTTTACAAGATATCAAACCAAAAGCACCTTCACGGTGTACTCACACGAAGAAACACAAGACTCAACAAAATAAGAAAATCACAAGCTCCAATACAACAACAATGTATGGAGATTATGATATAATTTGAACCAACAATTGATCAACACTTTGTATGAGTTGTAGACTTGTTCCTTAGCTTCAAAATGCTCCAAAGCATCAATATTTATAGTGTAGAAGGCCTCCAAGGCTCCTACTAGCCGTTGCACTTCAAAAGGCTGAAATCACTCCTGGATCGCCTCGGACATCGCCTCAGGCGATCTCCATCGCCGCGCCCCAACGGACACCATAAATCAACGCATCGCCTCAGGCGATCGCTGGATCACCTCAGGCGATCCAAGTCAAATCCCAATGCCGTAGATTCAGCACCCTGAAATCATGCATCGCCTCAAACGATCTCCACATCGCCTCAGGCGTTCCAGCCCATCGCCTCGGGCGTTCGTGCCATCGCCTTGGGCGAACTCCCTGCGCGCATGCCCGCGCCAAGCCTCAGCGTCGCTTCAGTCGATGTGCGGGGCCAAGTGTCTTGTGGTTGTCATCGCCTCAGGCGTTGATCACCATCGCCTGGGGCGATCTGTCTCGCATGCTCGCCTAGCCATCGCCTCTGTCGATGTGCGTGGCGAAGTCCCTCCTGGCACCCATCGCCTGGGGCGATGATCACCATCGCCTGGGGCGATCTTGGCCAGTTTATGCACACTTGAAATTCTTCATTCCAATCCACTTTTCATCACTTAATCTGCACACTAAGTAGATGCATTAGTACAACAAACACAAGTTTTGTTGATCATCAAAACTCAAAGATTGACCGGGGATAATTTAGCACATTAAACGCAACCATGCGTTTAAGGCTCAACATAGTTGTTCACCTACACAAAGACTTTGGAATGGTGTTAAACATATATTTCGCTATCTTCAAGGAACGATGTATATGGGCCTTTATTATCTTAAGGCACCCAAATTTGAACTCATAGGTTATGCATATGCTGGATATTTATCTGGTCCTCATAATGCTCGGTCACAAACGGGTTATGTGTTCACATATGGTGGTACATCTATTTCTTGACGTTCTATGAAACAAACTATAACTGTCACTTCTTGTAATCATGCTGAGTTATTGGCGATCCATGAAGCAAGTCAGGAATGTGTTTGGTTAAGATCTGTAATCCATCATATTTGAGAAACATGTGGTTGCATTTGGACAAAAATGTTTCTACAACTTTGTTCGAAGATAATGATGCATGCATCGCTCAATTGAAGGAAGGATACATCAAAGGCGATAAAACGAAACACATTTCACCAAAATTCTTTTTCAGTCATGATCTACAAAAGAATGGTGAGATCAATGTTTAACAACTTCGTTCAAATGACAATTTGGCAGATTTATTCACAAAGTCTCTACCAACTTCAACATTTGAAAAGTTGGTTCACAAGATTGGAATGCTGCGACTATAAGATATCAAATGATGAGCTCAAGAAGTTGAATTATTTCACACTGTACTCTTTTTTCCTTAACCATATTTTTTTTCCCAATGGATTTTTCCTATTAAGGTTTTTAATGAATCAATGTATTGACATCCAATTGGGAGTGTTATAAATATGTTTAATAAATGCATGTGTTAATGCATGTATTAATGAAAGTATTTTAAAACGTAATATTGTTATGAAACGTATATTGAATGTCCATTTACCTTCCGCCTTCCGCCCCACGTAACTCATAATCTTAAGCCTATAAATAACGGCTTAAAGTGAAATAAAATATATATGAAAAGCTCTCTAAATTTATCTCTCTAAATTGTTCTCTTTATAACACAACACTATTATTTTATAACAATTATTTGACTAATTTATTTTTCGTTATCTCATTTTTTCTTTATTTGAAATAAATGCATGCATTTGGAATGAACGAGAACTTTGCCAGAATAGAAGCTATACTTGTTATTCTTACATATATATGATATGATCCTCACATATGCACCAACACAAAGAAAATGTAATAAATCAGATATATCAATCAAGGTTAATCAAACCATAATAAACTCATTTTCTTTATATTGCTCAGTACTATACCCGAATTTTACCTTGTTGTATATTGCCCTTATGATATTCAACTAACAAAATGGAAGATGCTAATATTATGATATTGGGTGAAATTCCCAACCATGATTCTTAGAAACCTTGGAACCGAAATCTAATCGTATTTTGGTTTTGGTTCCAAAATCAGAACTGGAACCGTGGACTTATGATGTCGTTTTCATTTCTATAAATAAGAAATCGGAATCATGTAGAACCAGAATAAAAAATCTTACATTTGAAAATTTGTAGTATACATAGACTTTTTAAATTATCGATCTATGTCAATTAGATTTAAACATTATTTTTATTTTTAACTAAATATGAATAATATTTTATAATATAAATGTTGAACAATTAGTTTAATTAAAAATGTTACATTCCCTATTGTATGCCCAATCATACAAATAATTATAATTATCAATATAACCATATATTCAATAAATAATGATATATTTTACTATGCAGACCGCCTGTTATATAGGGGTGCTTAATGAACCGAACATGTCCGGTTCGGCCCGGAATCGGTCCGGTCCGAAACTGGCCTGTTTTGGATCCGTTAAGCATGGAACCAGTCCGATCCGTTAAGGAATCGGATCGGGTCCAGTTCCGGATCCAAACGGTTCCGAACCAATCTGATCCGGTTCGGTCCTTTTTTTTTTTGAATTTTTTTTCCAAACACTTTTCAAATTTTTTTTTTATGTTGTAAATGTTTCCACGATATTAATCACAAATTCAATGTATTTCTTATTCATCTCATAATATAAATGCATAAAAATAATTATAAAAGATGACAATTGAAAATCTAAATAAAAAATATTATTATTTAGCACTCTTAATAATTGATAAGTATTGTTTTGGCGTTATCTTCTTCTTGCTCGTCATAATGATTTACTAATCGTCAACCGCCCCATCTATTCTATTCTTACATTCTGCTTCAAACCAATCTTTAAGTAATATGAGCATGCATAACGAATCATCAGATAGACTACTTCTGTATTCTACAATAATTGGCCCACATGTTGAGAATGCTTATTCAAAAGCGACGCTTGAAGCTTGTACTGCATACACGTCTCTGGCCATTTTGGCTAAGATAGGGAATTGTGCTGCATTTGTCTTCCAATATTGTAAGACATCGAACATGTCTTCCGTTAGAAATTGATAATTCAGATAACTTTGCAACTCAGTCGACGTGCTAGTAGAAGGTCCTTTGCCTTAACTTTTTTTCTGCCCAGCATCCTAAGCAAATTGATGCCCCCGCCTTCAGATTGAGCTTGGGGTTGTTCTCCAACAGCCCTTTGTTGCGATGATTCATTTGCCTGTTGATTATAATACAATTGAAACATATTTTGGAGAGATTATATTGTAGACGTCTTTTGTTCGTCAACAACCTTCCCCAAAAATTTAGCATAATATTTAATAAATATCTCAAATGAAGATAAACATTGACTAGGATCTACCAATGTTGCGATGCAGTGCACGTGTGGAATTTGTTCCCAATAATTTATAAATTTAGTTTCCATTGCACCAACAAAAGCATGCAAGTCGTAGTCCTTTCTAAATTCTATAAACTTATCAAACATGTTAAATACTAAATGAAGAAAATAAACGAAAGTTGGATAAGTAACACCGGAGAAGTGTTCCGTCGCTTCTTTGAAAGTACCTAACAATGATACACAATTTGCAACAAATTCCCAATCCTCATCAGTCAAATAAATACTTTCATCGGTATCAGACATTTGATATGAATTATAAAATGGAGTTAAAATATCTTTGTAAGGTAACATAACATTCAACATATTATATAACGAATTCCACCTAGTTTCTATTGGTGATGGAAAAAGAAGATGCTTTAAACCATTAGATAAACATAATTGTTTCCAATCACGCTTAATATGGCTCATGGCGTAACCATTTAGCGAAGTATTTCATTTTCTCAATACATGCTGAGTGATTGTCCTCATAACCAACTTTAACAGCCAAATTAATAACATGACATGCACATCTAACATGAAAAAAATACTATCAAGCATTGGTTTCAGATATGTCTTTAAATCACGCATCGCATCATTGTTATTCGCAGCGTTGTGTAATGTGATTGTGTTGGGATATGCCCTAAGACAAGTCATTAGATGATTGTTTAAGACATACAATGTTTATGGATTTATGAATGGCAATTCATTATTATATATTATTCTTTTAACTGTGCATTGTGAATTAATATATATGTTAATGTCCTTAGAATAATATTGTATTATTCTTAAAGAAGTTCCTAGTCAAGTATTATCATGAAAGGGATAATGATAATACGTAGAGACTAGTATATGTTGATCGATGAATTGTTCATTGATATGAGATATCAAATCAACATATGGGTACATGTTAGAGAACGATGTACTGAACAGACCCACCATGAGAATGCAACATGGATAGTTATATGATCGTCATATGCAATTCTCATAGTGATAATAATGTATGTAATCCTTACGACTTGTGATCGTCAGAGATCCCAACATAAGGAGTTATGTATCTTGATATCGTCAAACGTTACCCGTAACAGGGTATACTATAAAGGCGACTATTAGATACACTACGAATTATGTAGAGGGATGTTGACTGATCGAGATAGGATTTGTCCCTCCTATATAACAGGAGATGTGTTTGGCCCTTGATCAAGTGAGAACTAAAATGCATGGCCATGCTCGAATGAGTCGATATGAGATATCGAGCTTATTCGTTTATTCTAGTTCTACTTGGGGATCAAGAAATAGAGATTGAATATACGAGTATGACTATTCCATGACTCGTGTTCAATCTAAACACAAAGGACAAAGGGATTAAGTTACATGATTAATATTATCACAAGTTCTAAAGGTTATGTCGAGTCATTGACATTCTCGTAATTTGGGTAGCATCGATGTGTTGCTAGATACCGCTCGATGCTTGCGACATAAAATGAGATTTTATGTCACTGCCAACATTACGAGATCCTATCGGGTCGCACAAAAGATTAAATCGAGAAGGAAAATTAAATTCATGGGATGAATTAAATAATTAAGAGGAGTCTTAATTAATAATCATAAGGATTAATTAAATCATGGGCTTAAGCCCATGAAGCTTTAAGAAAGCCTTTAATTAATCATATTTAATATGATTGCAAGGTTTTTAATTGTAAGACAAGATCAAAAGAACAAAACCTAGCCACCCAAAGGAAGCTCTCGGCCGCACCAAGTTGAACTCTCGGCTCTATCATAGCCGTGTGGTTCTTGGTGGTTTTTCGTGCCATCTTCGATTGTGAATCGAGTTAGCTTCGTGTATCGGATTAATAACTTGTCTAGCAACGTGTTATTAATCCATCCCTTCACCCGATTTGATCGTGTGGATACCGTTGAGGCAAAACCAATCGAGTTTTGCTTAGTGACTCGGAGAAGGCGTAGGACGTGGTGCAGCTCCGTGGATTCTGCTTCAAACGCGCTACAAGGGTAAGACACTTGTAATTCTCTAATCCGATATGAATCCCTATGTATAGATCGCTGGTTTGTAATCCCAAAATTTTATTCCGCTGCGTTGTATGCTCATGGGGTTACTAACAGTGGTATCAGAGCCGTGTACAAGGCTCATATCGGATTTATGTGGTTAAATAGTTTAATCATGTTAGAATTTATATTGCATGCTATTTAAAACTGTATTTTCATATATGATAAGGAAAAATCGATTTTGTGAAAATCATCGTATGATAATATATATGATATAATTGACGGATCGAAATATATGATAATTCGTGATCAAAAACCGGAACATTAGCTCGAGTATGGCTCACGGCCGACGCCACCTAGGTGCTAGGGTTTCGAACCCTAGTCACCATGGCTCGGCCGCCGCTTCCAATAGACTAGGGTTTTGAACCCTAGTCACATAAGCCTCTCGGCCGCCGCTTAAGGGCTAGGGTTCGGACCCTGGCTCGAGCATGGGTCAAGCCGTCGCACTATCTAGGGTTTTGAACTCTATTGGCTCGATAAAGTATTGAAAAGGTGCAAGTTGGCTCGATAGAATCAACATGGTGCAAGGCGGCTAGGGTTTGGAACCCTAGCAGCGCCGCACCCAAGCCGCCGCATGGACCATGGCTCGGCCATGGGCTAGGGTTTCGAACCCTAGGCCCACTATTGGTCCAGCCGTGGGTTTTGGTTCGAACCATGGTGGTTCGTGTTTTAGTCGCTTTAGTTCGTGGCATGTGATGTCCCAAGCGTACGATAATTTTTCAAAAATTATATTACAGTTTTAATTAAAATTAAATTTAAAATGTTTAGAATTTAATTAATTAAATGTTAATGCATGCTTTATGTGTTGTTTGAGCATGGTGCGTGGTTATAGCCCTTTGACCTATTAGATAGGATTTGTGAATGATTGTAATTTATAATACGACCTGCGAGTCGTGCCTTTCTCTATTTTATTCTAAATGTAATCCCTCCCCTATGTTCCCCTCGAATGTGAATCGAGGAATTCTATATCTTGTAAATAGTATAGTTTATTTTATTGATGGTGATCAATGAAGATGGAGCATCGTGCCGGGATGAGGAGGCCATTCTCAAATTGGAGCCAAAGGAAGGAGCTTATGAAGTTACCTTAGGTTGACTCATAGGAGTTTCTCATTGGCTTGAGAAACTCATTAGTAGGGGCTATAACCATGTCACGTTTTAATTATGTATGTTGATGCATGATTTATCTTATGTTTTAGTTTGATAATAGTATTACACATATATGTAGATATGTATACAACTATATGTAGTGGACATATTTTAAATTATCAAATTAATCATGAGATCAATAAATCCCTCTAAAATATTAAGTTTTAGATGCCTTCCAAATAAAAGTACTCGTCAATAACTTCGATTGTACATGTGTGGGTTTGCCAAAGCAAAGCACCGTGGCAATCTTAGTAAGGCGCGAAAGGATAAAAGTGATATCCGTTATACTTTAATTGTGTATGACTTAACTAGGTTATCTCAATAGGATTGGGAACCTAGAGGCATGGGTTGGATTTTAATTCATTTGATGAATTGAACAAAGCGTTGTTCGTCCAACTATCCAAGAATTATATGTGATGTAATTGACAAAGTGTTGTCTACCTAAATAACCGAGTCTTGGGCGATTAGCCAAAGCTAACTCAAGATTAAGTGAAATATGGATCTTGGCCCACTAAAGGTTTCGAGGGTTGATATTTTTCAAACAAAATAGTGGGAGTATCATTTAATATAAGACCATGTTAAATGATTTAAATCATAAACTTATTTTGCATATTTATATTGTAGATATCCATGGCAATTAACAACGTTACTAGCACTTTATCACTGCGATCGGTCCTTGAGAAGGACAAACTAAATGGGACGAATTTCCTAGACTGGCATAGGAACTTGAGGATAGTCCTCAAACAAGAAAAGAAACAATATGTCCTAGAGGAACCCTTACCCGCTGAGGAACCTCCCCTAACGGCTACAAGAACCGAAAAAGATGCTTACAAGAAGCATCAGAGTGACACACTTGATGTTGGGTGCCTCATGCTTGCCACCATGAACTCTGAGCTTCAGAAGCAACATGAGGAAATGGAGGCGTTCGATATGATCGAACACTTAAAGCAGTTGTACCAACAGCAAGCTAGACAAGAGAGGTATGACGTCTCTAAAGCGTTATTCCAGTGTAGGATGGTAGAGGGAACCTTAGTTGGAACTCATGTGCTCAAGATGATTGGGTACATTGAGAATCTGGACAAGCTAGGTTTTCCATTGGACCAAGAGTTGGCCACCGATGTAATCTTGCAATTGTTGCCGGAGAGCTTCAGTCAATTTGTAGTAAATTACAATATGACTGATATGGAAAAGACTCTGCCCCAGTTGCTTGGTATGTTGAGAACATATGAAGCAAATACTAAGAAGACTAAGGCCACAAATGTCCTTATTGTGAATAAAGGCAAAGGAAGGGCCAAAGCTAAAGGCAACAAGAAAGCAAAGAAGGTCTTTGCTAAATCTAAGCCAAAGTCTTATGCACTGAAACCAAAGGGAGGGATAGCAAAGGAAGGGAACTGTTTCCATTGCGGTGAGACCGGCCATTGGAAAAGGAACTGCAAAGTATATCTGGAGGATCTAAAGAAAGGAAGTGTGACTTCCGCTTCAGGTATTTTTGTTATAGAAGTCAATTATCTACTTCTTCATCATGGGTAATAGATACTGGATGTGGATCTCACATTTGTGTAAATGTGCAGGATCTCAAAAGGAGTAGGACATTGGCGAAAGGTGAAGTTGATCTCCGAGTTGGAAATGGAGCAACAGTTGCTGCATTAGCTATATGAGATTATCATTTAGCTTTACCTTCTGGTTTATCATTGATTTTGAAAGACTGTTATTTTGTGCCTTCAATTACTAAAAACATTATTTCTATTTCTTGTTTAGACAAGTATGGTTTTTCATTTATAATAAAGGACAATTGTTGTTCTATTTATTTAAATGATATGTTTTATGCTAGTGCACAAATGGTGAATGATCTTTATGTATTAAATCTTGATATGCCGATCTATAACATAAATACTAAAAGGATTAAAAATAATGATTGTAATCCGACTTATCTCTGGCACTGTCGCTTGGACCACATAAACGAGAACCGCATATCTAAACTTCATAAGGATGGAGTATTAGATTCATTTGATTTTGAATCATATGAAACATGCGAATCTTGTTTAATGGGCAAGATGACTAAAGCCCCTTTCAAGGGACATGTTGAAAGGGCAAATGTTTTATTGGGACTAATACATAGTGATGTATGTGGACCAATAAGTACGCAAGCTAGAGGTGGTTTTCAATACTTCGTTACATTTACTGATGACCTCAGTAGATATGGGTATGTGTACCTAATGAAACATAAACATGAAACCTTTGAAAAGTTCAAAGATTTCAAGAATGAAGTACAAAACCAACTTGGCAAAAGTATCAAAATCCTTCGATCAGATCGAGGAGGAGAATACTTAAGCCAAGAGTTTCATGACTATCTAAAGGAGTGTGGGATAGTCCCACAACTCACTCCTCCGTATACTCCACAATGGAATGGTGTATCCGAGAGGAGAAATCGAACCTTGTTAGACATGGTTAGATCAATGATGAGTCATGCAGATCTTCCGATATCGTTTTGGGGACACGCTCTAGAAACAGCGATTTTCTTACTGAACCGTGTTCCATCTAAATCAGTGGAAAAGACACCATATGAGATATGGACTGGGAAGCGTCCTAGTATGTCTTTTATGAAGATTTGGGGTTGTGAGGCTTTCGTTAGACGTCACGCCACTAACAAACTTGGACCCAAATCTGATAAGTGTTTATTTGTGGGGTATCCTAAGGAAACGAAAGGGTACTATTTCTATTATCCCACCGAGAACAAAGTAGTTGTTGCTCGGACTGGTGTATTTCTTGAAAGAGAATTTATTTCTAGAAAAACCAGTGGGAGAAAAATAGAACTTAGTGAAGTTCAACCACAAGAAAACACTGAACCTGAGATTGAGATGGAAACAGAGCAGGCACCACAAGCTATTGTGGAAGAAGTACCTGCTCAAGAGACACAAGCCCAGCGTAGGTCTGTAAGAGAACACCGGGAGCCACAGAGATATGGATTTCTTGTGACTCAACAAGGTGACTTACTACTTATTGATGAGGATGAGCCGTCATCTTATCAACAAGCTATTATGGGCAATGATTCTGAGAAATGGCAAGAGGCCATGAAATCTGAGATGGAATCCATGTATGCAAACCAAGTATGGACTTTGGTTGATCCACCTGAAGGGGTACGACCCATAGGGTGCAAATGGATTTTCAAGAAAAAGACCGATATGGATGGTAACGTACAAACCTATAAAGGTCGGCTGGTTGCAAAAGGATTCAAACAAATTCATGGTATTGACTATGATGAAACCTTTTCACCAGTGGCCATGGTTAAATCCATAAGGATCTTACTTGCAATAGCTGCATTTC
Source organism: Haberlea rhodopensis (assembly GCA_907163345.1). Classification (NCBI taxonomy): domain Eukaryota; kingdom Viridiplantae; phylum Streptophyta; class Magnoliopsida; order Lamiales; family Gesneriaceae; genus Haberlea; species Haberlea rhodopensis. The sequence continues at coordinate 830,175 of CAJQUN010000006.1, forward strand.
ATGATTATGAAATCTGGCAGATGGATGTCAAAACAGCTTTCCTTAATGGAAATCTGCTCGAGGATGTGTACATGACACAGCCCGAGGGTTTTGTCGATCCAAAGGATGCTGGAAAGATATGCAAGCTACAACGATCCATTTATGGATTGAAGCAAGCTTCTCGGAGTTGGAATCTTCGTTTTGATAATGCAATCAAAGAGTTTGGTTTTATCAAAAATGAAGATGAACCTTGTGTCTACAAGAAGGTCAGTGGGAGCGTAATCATTTTCCTAGTGTTGTATGTAGATGACATACTTCTTATTGGAAATGATATCCCTGCCTTGCAATCTGTAAAGATTTGGCTAGGGAACTGCTTTTCGATGAAAGATTTAGGAGAAGCCACCTATGTATTAGGAATCAAGATCTATAGAGATAGATCGAGAAGGCTTCTTGGTCTAAGTCAAAGTACGTACATAGACAAGGTGCTTAAAAGGTTTAGCATGCAGGAATCCAAGAAAGGATTCGTGCCTATGACACATGGTATTTATCTCTCGAAGGAACAGTGTCCTTCAACACCAGATGAGAGACAACGCATGAGTAAGATTCCATACGCGTCAGCTATTGGATCTATCATGTATGCCATGATATGTACTCGTCCCGATGTATCGTATGCTTTGAGCATGACGAGCAGATATCAAGTTGATCCAGGTGAAGGTCACTGGATTGCTGTCAAGAATATCCTGAAGTACTTGAGAAGGACTAAGGATACATTCTTGATTTATGGAGGTGAGGAAGAGCTCAATGTAATGGGTTACACTGATGCTAGCTTCCAAACCGACAAAGATGATTTTCGATCGCAATCTGGATATGTGTATTGCCTAAATGGGGGTGCTGTGAGCTGGAAGAGTTCAAAGCAAGAAACAGTAGCCGATTCTACAACGGAAGCTGAGTATATTGCTGCCTCGGATGCAGCAAAGGAAGCTGTTTGGATGAGGAAGTTCATTTCTGAACTTGAAGTGGTGCCTAGCATTAAAGATCCGATAGAACTCTATTGTGACAACAATGGAGCGATCGCATTGGCTAAGGAACCAAGATCTCACCAAAGATCCAAGCACATACTTAGGCGTTTCCATTTCATTCGAGAAATCGTTGAAAGGGGAGATGTTAAAATATGCAAAGTACCAACAGATGATAATGTATCTGACCCATTGACGAAGCCGCTGTCACAGCAGAAGCAATGATCGTCATACTAGATCTCTAGGCATTAGGTATATGTCTGAGTGGTCTTAGTGCAAGTGGGAGATTTGTTGGGATATGCCCTAAGACAAGTCATTAGATGATTGTTTAAGACATACAATGTTTATGGATTTATGAATGGCAATTCATTATTATATATTATTCTTTTAACTGTGCATTGTGAATTAATATATATGTTAATGTCCTTAGAATAATATTGTATTATTCTTACAGAAGTTCCTAGTCAAGTATTATCATGAAAGGGATAATGTTAATACGTAGAGACTAGTATATGTTGATCGATGAATTGTTCATTGATATGAGATATCAAATCAACATATGGGTACATGTTAGAGAACGATGTACTGAACAGACCCACCATGAGAATGCAACATGGATAGTTATATGATCGTCATATGCAATTCTCATAGTGATAATAATGTATGTAATCCTTACGACTTGTGATCGTCAGAGGATCCCAACATAAGGAGTTATGTATCTTGATATCGTCAAACGTTACCCGTAACAGGGTATACTATAAAGGCGACTATTAGATACACTACGAATTATGTAGAGGGATGTTGACTGATCGAGATAGGATTTGTCCCTCCTATATAACAGGAGATGTGTTTGGCCCTTGATCAAGTGAGAACTAAAATGCATGGCCATGCTCGAATGAGTCGATATGAGATATCGAGCTTATTCGTTTATTCTAGTTCTACTTGGGGATCAAGAAATAGAGATTGAATATACGAGTATGACTATTCCATGACTCGTGTTCAATCTAAACACAAAGGACAAAGGGATTAAGTTACATGATTAATATTATCACAAGTTCTAAAGGTTATGTCGAGTCATTGACATTCTCGTAATTTGGGTAGCATCGATGTGTTGCTAGATACCGCTCGATGCTTGCGACATAAAATGAGATTTTATGTCACTGCCAACATTACGAGATCCTATCGGGTCGCACAAAAGATTAAATCGAGAAGGGAAATTAAATTCATGGGATGAATTAAATAATTAAGAGGAGTCTTAATTAATAATCATAAGGATTAATTAAATCATGGGCTTAAGCCCATGAAGCTTTAAGAAAGCCTTTAATTAATCATATTTAATATGATTGCAAGGTTTTTAATTGTAAGACAAGATCAAAAGAACAAAACCTAGCCACCCAAAGGAAGCTCTCGGCCGCACCAAGTTGAACTCTCGGCTCTATCATAGCCGTGTGGTTCTTGGTGGTTTTTCGTGCCATCTTCGATTGTGAATCGAGTTAGCTTCGTGTATCGGATTAATAACTTGTCTAGCAACGTGTTATTAATCCATCCCTTCACCCGATTTGATCGTGTGGATACCGTTGAGGCAAAACCAATCGAGTTTTGCTTAGTGACTCGGAGAAGGCGTAGGACGTGGTGCAGCTCCATGGATTCTGCTTCAAACGCGCTACAAGGGTAAGACACTTGTAATTCTCTAATCCGATATGAATCCCTATGTATAGATCGCTGGTTTGTAATCCCAAAATTTTATTCCGCTGCGTTGTATGCTCATGGGGTTACTAACAGATTGAACATACCTATCCTGAATTCCATAATGTCTACAAGTGTTGAAAATATATTTAGCAATTACATAACCAGTATGTTCACAATCTAACTCATCTAAAGACAAAATTAGTTTTTGCATACACCAATTATCATCAATCCAATGACAAGCGACAACAATATATGAATCCGAATTTACATTTGTCCAAATATCGGTTGTTAAGCTAACACTACAAGGCAAACTAGAAAGATGTTGAAACAATGTATTTCTATATTCAACAAATACATCCATACAATTTCTTTTAGTGTGTGCCTAGAAATATGTTTAAACATGAGTTGTATAGACAAAACAAATTCAATAAACCAGCATGTTCAGCTTGTATAAAAGGTAGTTCACATCTAATCGCATATCTAACAAGTGACCTACGGTTAATTTCAGCAGTCGTGCTAGTGAGAACATTAATTTGTGCTTGCGTTGCTTCTCGACCTAACGGTTGTAATGTTGTCTCATCAAATTATGCTTTTTTACTATGTGTTTTTTAAAAAGTTCAGGTACCTCCACTGGAACCATCAGCTTTATATGAATATTGTATCTTACATAATTTACATATTGTAACATATTCATTAGTACCTTCTTTTTGAGCTAGTTCAAAGTGATCTCATATCTTACTTCTTTTGGCACGAGTCGATCACTGCTGTAGTGGCTCCGGATGACTCCACTTGTTGTCTATCTTGGGCTTGGGTAGCAGGTGGTTCGACAGGTTGTTCGGGTTGTTGCGGTTCGACGTTCATAGATGAACCACCAACATTGAGGTCAGCAAAATAATCATAACTTTCATTTAACTCAGGAATTGACACAAGCAAATTCATTGCCGAAGATGAACTCAGTGATAGACGACCCGGGAGAGACCCCGACTGCGACCCCGGCTACGACCAACGCCGCTGCTAGATGAAGATGCCATTATTATATAAGTAAATTGTAGATAGCACAATGGCGAGAGAAAATATGAGATTGAAGTATACAACTTTGCAAGAATGAATTGTGAGGATTTACAAAGCACAACACACATATTTATAGTTTTTTTTTTTTATAAAAAAACTGAATGTTGGCAATGGCTAAAGAGCCGTTGCCAAACGTTCAGCAAGGCAACGGATTTACATCCGTTGCTTTGCTGACATTCCATTTTTTTTTTCAAAATTTACCGGTTCCGATTCCGAAACTGGAACCGAACCGGTAGCACCGGAACCGATGATGCTACCGGTTGGATCCCCGGAACTGCCCCAGACCGGTTCTTATCAGTTTTGGTGAGATCGAAATCGGGTAGCCCGATTTCGATCTCAAACCGGACTAACCGATTAGGTTTCGAGATGGGTCTGGATTGACCCGATATATCAGCCATCAGCTTTGTCGGCGCTTTGATTTATTTTTATTTATTTATTCATATATAATGATTCATAACAATAAGAAACAGTGTGTAAACCTACAGAATTTGTAATTGCGTTTCACAATCTCCCATCAGGGGTCTAGGATACGGGTTTTTACTGTAACTTTTATATACTTAAGTTGGGAAAATGGAGAACACGGAGGAGAAGGCCGTCGCTGTTATATTGGTCGGCGGCCCTACTAAAGGTGCTAACTTCTCAATTTTACTTCTCAATATCTTTCTAACAAATTTGTTCTTTAATTCATGTGCTTCCCCTTTTCTCCTGTTGGTTTTGCTATATTCAGGGACTCGATTTAGGATTCTCTCTTTTAACACCCCAGAACCTCTGTTTCCCCTCGCTGGTCAGCCTATGGTTGGCCATCTCATCAACTCTTGCAAAAGGGTATTCTTTACTTCTTGGAAATGTGATTTTTCGTTTGATCCCTTTGAAAATTCGAGAACTTTTACATTGTAATAGAAAAGGTGGGATCTTGACTGAATTTATTCTTTGGTAGTATATAATTATTATGCTTTTGATGGAAGATTCAGTTTAGTTTTACAAAAAATGTGTGTGTGTGGTGGGGGGGGGGTGGGGGGTGGTGGGTGGGGGGGGGGTGCGTAATGGGGGAAATTATGAACTTGGGATTGTCTACATTATTATTGGATCGATTGAGTTTATGGTGGTTGATGTTAGATACCCAACTTGGCTCAAGTGTTTCTGGTCGGGTTCTACGAGGAGAGGGAGTTTTGATATATGTATCCTCAATCTCTAACGAGCTCAAAGTTCCTGTCAGGTGAAGTCATACTGTGGTTTACTTTGATTGTTTGCATTCTTGTGAGTAGAGTGTCGCTACTTCTTCTTTCGTTATTCTGGCTGGATGGTTCATTTTCAGATATTTGAAAGAAGACAAACCACATGGTTCGGGAGGCAGCCTTTATTACTTCAGAGATCAAATCATGGAGGAGTCCCCTGTATGATAGCTTATTCCTAGTAAAAAATTTCCACTTGCGTTGTTACAAGAATACTGTGTCGCTAAAACTGTGTTTGTGATTCATACAGTCCCACATTTTTATGTTGAACCATGATGTCTGCTGCAGTTTTCCCCTGCCTGACATGTTGGGTACTTCTTGATCTCCTGCTTTACAACTTTTGTCCTCATTCTTCGAAGTATAATTTTTACTGACAATATATTTTCCTTATCTTATGGCAGAGGCCCATATGAGTTATGGTGGGATGGGAACAATTCTAGTCATAAAGGTAACATACGTTCCCAATTTATTTTCTAACCACAAAATGAGTGAACACAAGTCATTCTTGATTGTTTGGTCCCGAGCCCCTGAAACCTGGCTCTCTCTCATACCATCTTGTGTACAAATAGAATAACATACCTAGGTCCTATACTTCATATATTTACTAGACTTTCAAGCTATATTCCTACTAGAGTTCTTTCAGACTACTAGTGTAAGTTCAATCTTAACTAATAGAGAATTCTATATAAGATTCCTAAATTATAGACCGACTAGAAAGATAAATATTTGACTACTATTTCCTACACTTTTATTTTCCAACAATTAAGTCAAATGCTATCTTACTGGATGTTTTTGATTCAGGTTTCTGCAGAATCTGCCAACCAGTTTGGTGAGTTGGTCGCAGATCCAATTACCAAAGAACTGTTGCATTACACAGAAAAACCCGAGACCTTTGTATGTTATCCATCTGAAAATATATATATGGATTCAAAAGTTAACTTTTGCTTCCTTTGTTAGCTGCATTGCTTTATTACTCTTTTTCACTAGGTAAGTGATCTCATAAACTGCGGTGTTTATGTATTCACTCCACAAAATTTAGCGCCATCCAGGAGGTACATATGCGTAGAGAGGACAAAGGTCAGTGGTCTTGGTCATATCATGTTTTTTATCAGTTCGTTTTATGAATATCACTTCCAAGGACTGATTTTCCATGATTATGATGGGGTAGCACATTGAAGTTTTATCTACGTATTATTGTTAATTGCAGCTTTTATAAATCATGCATCAAACTTTGCATTCCAAATGGCAACAAGGTGTTTGCTCTATTTGCGATTCCATTTTTAAAAAATGATTATGTAAACAATACCCCGTGTTGAGTAAATCTATCATCTAGGTCTCTTCCAACAGATTTTGTTAGGTTGGATCAAGATATCTTGTCGCCTCTAGCCGGAAAGAAGCAACTATATACGTATGAAACGACGGACTTTGGGAACAGATCAAGACCCCAGGGTAAATCACCTCTCCTTTAATTTTTATCTTCTTCTTTCTCCAGTCACGAATAATGGACCATCTTAACCAATTCACATTTACTTGTCAGAATGTCTATCAAGTGTTCTGCTCTATATCTTGCTCAATTCCGAGTTACCTCTCCACATCTGCTGGCCCATGGAGATGGTAAAAAGAATGCCACTGTTGTCGGAGATGTTTATATTCATCCATCAGCAAAAGTACATCCAACTGCAAAGGTAATTAAATGAATTGTGCATGCTCGCACATGGTTTTAGGTAGCTATTGTCCGTAGATAAAACCGAAAGGATAATCAAGTAGCAAAGAGACATTTTTTAGCTTCATTAACTTTTCGACTTTGATATGCAATGTAGCAAAAATGCTAACACGCTTGAGAACATAAAGTCTCTGCTGCCACATTTCATGTTGATAGTCGTAATGAAAGAAAAAAATTACAATTTTTTTCTTTGAAATGTCATTGTTATTGTTATTTCTCAAGGTATCGGCAAATGTGTACCTTTGTATAGATTTATAAATTCTTTTGTTGTAAACGAACAGATTGGACCCAATGTGTCGATATCCGCAAATGTTCGAATAGCTGCTGGTGCAAGACTTATCAGCTGCATAGTGTTAGATGATGTAGAAATCAAGGTATATTATTCCACAAAAAAGTTCGTATACTGGGATAATTTAAGAATGGTGGTCAATTTTATTTTGTCTTCCACAGGAAAATGTGTTATTATGCATGCCATTGTGGGATGGAAGTCATCTCTGGGACGATGGTCTCGAGTCCAGGTACGATTCTAGTTTGGTCATTGTAGTGACCAAGATTGCAAGAACATCGCCAAATCTTTTCTAGTATTTACAGATGCGATAATTATTTAGGAAAATTCAATTTCTATAATTGAGTTTGAGGCTCGGTTGTGAAATTCATTCACCCTTTTCGTCCAACATATGCGCGTTCTCTCTTTTCTGATTTGTAAAAGTGTAGAACCACCGGCATAATGTGAAATAAAATATCTGTATTTTTACATATACGCTAAACAACATCGTTGATTCAGGCTGATGGAGACTACAATACAAAAGTTTGGAATTACTATCTTAGGTATGCAAGTTTTATTTCTACAGATTCTCTGTAGATGGAAGTTTTTGTATGCCAAGAATGACATGAAACTACTGTTTTGTTTGATGCAGAGGGAAGCTGTGACAGTTGAAGATGAAGTGGTGGTTATTAACAGTATAGTTCTTCCAAATAAGATGCTTAATGTAGTGTACAGGGAAGAAATCATTCTATAAAATTATGCACAGATTCGTTCCAGAAGCATGTAGACGTATAATTGCATATTCAAAAGTAACATTATACAAGAAAATGATGTTGGCTGCAGATCTTTGTAATTCTTTGAGCAGAAAAGTTTTAGCAAAGGATCATTGTTGGTATTCTCGATCAAACCATCTTGTAATCTGCTTTTACATGGAATGTTTCCCAGTCCCATGTCCGGATTTGTTTTTTCTTTTTAGAAGGAGCTGGTTGCTTAGAGAGGTAAGGCAATGCAGTTGGGTTGGCTTTTCTTGTACTATGGGTTCATTTTTATGCATGGACAAATTAGAGTCGTCGTTTGTCTTTCCTATTCGACGAAAGTAACGATGTAATATATATATTAAATCTTAAAATTTGTATTTTTGAAAAATTACATGTTAAATTTAAATTCTAATGCAGTTTTAGGAGTGCATTTGGTTAAATAGTCCATCCGAGCAACCAAATCAGACCATAGGCTCATTCTTAGGGATGGCCAATGGGGCAGGTTTGTGATGAGTTTGGTCAAATTCAGGACCCGCCCTGCTACTAAAAATGATCACAGACCCACACCGCCAAACACTTAATATTGCTAGAAATCATTTTTTTTAATCTATTACAATTTGATAATGCACTAACTAAATTAAACAATAAATAATGTCCATCAAAACTGAAACTTGGCAACCATCAAATTAAAAGGTTTAGCAATTACAATTCAATATCAGAACACACTATTATGTATCCTAAAAAAAAGAAAAAAAAAAGAACACTATTAATTTTTAAATTACACATCATAAAATGGGGCAATCAGGGTCATGAAACCCATATAACTTATTTATAATAAGTTTGGTGTATCGCATCATTAAACACACACACATATATATATATATATATTAATAAAAAAAACAATTATTAATTATCTCAAACTCTTGTTATCTTTTCAAAATTATGTTCAAAGTTATCAAAACTTGTTTTTTAAGTGTTGACACTCCTATATGTCAGCAAAAACTACACCTGCCACTCAATATTACACGTAATGATGATATTTTGGAAATAAATTTTATTTTTTTAAAAAAAATTGATTACATTTAAAATGGGGAAAAAAGGATATGTCCAAGTAAATGTTAAAAAAAATTATAATTAATATCTATAGCGGGATGGGCCCGATATGGGTTTTGCAAACCCAGGACCCGTCCTGTCAAAAATCCGTTGAACGGGTCAGATCAGTCCTGAGATTCGTTTGTCCGGGCGTCCCAGACGGGACGGGTAAACCGATCATTGCCATCCCTAGTCATTCTTCGTATTGTGAGGATTAAAAAATTTTTTAGATAAGGATGAGGGTTAAACTATTAATTAACACCTACAATAATTTAACGAAAAAGTTTCAGATGCACGAAAAAAAATAAATAAACCGAGACATCATAATGCCAGAGTTCTTTGGGAGATGAGACCAAGAATGTAGCCAACATTAAATTTCGGCTATCATGGTTTTCTAAATTTAATTTCATAAATCTGGAGGTCGTGAGGGTTCTTATCAAATCAGTGGCACAATCGACTTCTATCTATACAATCAACTTTTCAAGTGCCAATTATGTTATGTGCTACACTTCATTCCATGATAACAATTTGGTGGGGAGGCAGCCTTGATAATCACAAATACAGTGGACTCGATGGCAACATCTTTGTCGACCAAGTCTGAAGGGGG